>JARQOC010000008.1:12532623-12699359 GCA_033576535.1 Allobates femoralis
GGGGAGGCTGTGTCGGTGGGGGTAAGCCAAGTTTCGGTGATTCCGAGGAATTTGAGTTTGTTGGTGATGAAGAGGTCGTGGGTGAAAGAGAGTTTATTGCATACTGAGCGGGCATTCCACAGTGCTCCAGGCTCGGGGATTGGGTTGGGTGAATGGGTATAAGGTTGTGGGGGTTGCGAAAGTTTGTGATGGGGGATGGGTACGTGTTGGAGGCAGACGGAGGGATGTGGTGGGGAGGTCCGGGATTGGGTGATGTGTCGCCTGCGAGTAGGAGAAGCAGCGAGAGGGTTAGAAGGTGGGAGCAGGAGAGTTTGCGTGGTGGTCGTGCGTGTGTGGAGAAGAGGGACTGGGTGTGGAGGAACAGTTCGGAGAAAGGGGTGAGATGGATGGGTAGAGGGAGGGAGAGATCACTACGGCTTTGGTGGGTGGAGGATGTTCGGGGAAAGAAGGAAGTGAAGTAGGATGGGGGTGAGGGTGAAAAGGAGGGGAAACATTATGGGTAGCGGTTAGATCCCTAAGTAATCATACAGTACATTACACCGCCACTGGCTTGAGAAAAACTTGCTTGGTCTTCCAGAAGTATGGGAGCTCTCCTCTATTTCAGGAGACTCCCAGACCAACCTGGATAGATGCTCCTGTAAGGTTTTCATGTGTTAATGTTTCTCATAGGACACATGCAGCGTCCTCTCCTGTCATATCAATCAACATGACCGGACCAGCTGCAACCGTCTTCTTGTCCCGTTGCTTGACGGCACCGAGTGCGGAGAGAACAAGGTAACATTTTATAAATTAGAAGCTGGAGCGATTGCCTGTGACCTTCAGGGCTTGATAGACTTGTAGTTTGGAGACAATTAGTCTAGAAGGTGTAACAGTCCAGACGGTGAAATGGATCTATTGGTTTCTTTATGGTCTTTCCTCAGTGGTGTCACAAGGGTCGCTGTACTTCTCTTGCGGAGCTGAATCCAGTCTCGGTGGTCCATGGAGTCTGGTCTAGTTGGAGCAGTTTTACCTCTTGCTCTCGTAGCTGCGGAGGGGGAGTAATCGTCAGGAAACGTCAATGCAACAACCCGAGGTAATACACTAGTTGAAGGGGTTGTCCACTTATTTTTTTGTCTATCTAAAAAGTTGTCAGTAGATCACATCTGCTCCAATCTGTGCCATCAGACAGCTTGGATCTGAATGGGTTAGGGCAGAGGTCCCCAACCTGTGGCTCATGAGCCTTTAATGTGTGGCTTGCAGGCTGGTGATTTGTGGTGCGTGGAACAGTGATGTGCAGCTGGTGGACCGGTGAGAAGTGGCTCGTTGACCGGTGATGTGTGGCTCACCGACTGGTGATATCTGGTTTGCTGACGGTGATGTGTGGTTGGCGAGCCTGTGATTTGTAGCTTGTGGACCGGACATGTGTGGCTCGTAAGTCCATGATGAGCGGCTCACGGACTGGTGATGTGCGGCTCGCGGATTGGTGATCTGTGGCTTGCGGACCGGTGACGTGAGTCTCGCAGACTGGTGATGTACAACTTATGAGCTGTGATGTGCGGGTTGCGGACTGGTGATCTGTGGCTTGCGGACCAGTGATGTGCGGCTTGTGGATTGGTGATCTGTGGCTTGCGGACCGGTGATGTGAGTCTCGCAAACTGGTGATGTGTGACTCATGAGCCTGTGATGTGCGGCTCGCGGACCGGTGATGTGTGTCTCGCTGATGTGGACCGGTGATGTCGTGGCTTCGCGAGACCGGTTGTGTGGTGCTTGCGAACAGTGATGTGCGCTGCGGACCGGTGATGTGTGGTCTCGCGAGCCAGTGATGCGTGTTCGCGGACCAGTGATGTGCGGCTTGCACGAGAGCTCAGGTGAGTGTGGTGGCTCAATGGGTCTGACCAGTGATGTTTGGCTCGTAGACCAGTGATGTGTGGCTCGTGGACCGGTGATGTGCGGCTCGTGACTGTCTTCCAGTTTGGTGCATTAGCACCTGGTCTAGCAAACCGCTATGGAGAGCAGCTCTCCAGATGATGACTTTTGGCAGTAGCCTCACAAAGAAGACGATAACTAAATGGGGTAAGGTAGGAACCCCTGGATCTTGGTATACTACATCTGTGGAAAAGCTTTAGCTGTCATTATACTGGTAATGAGGCCTCTGGGTGCTACTACTGTGAAGGTGGATGTGGGTCGTAACCCTTTCATAGCTGAATGTGGTTCTAAATATCAGAAAGGTCGGGGACCTCTGGGTTAGGGTATGCTACAAAGGACAGCATCCACTAGGCTTTGGATATTGCTGTTGGTCTGAGCTTACAAATCCCACCGATGGGATCTGAGACATGTTTGAAGATCATTTTTGGAGGAATTTCCCATTTATTTGAGCTTTGGATTACTGGGGCACACCTGACCTCATAGACCCTCAGGCCACCAATCTTGTGTCTTTACGAAATATCACAAAATGACTTTGGCCCTTAAAATGAGACCACAATGAGATCATGGGGTTAGACGTCTCGCACCTGGAGGGCCAATAATGCTCAATACTTTTGGCAGTGGCGGTGCCTGATATTGGAACTCAGTCCCTTTCACTGGAATAGGTCCCTGTAGTCAGTCCTATAGGAAGGGTAAACTGTAAGCGCTCCCCACCAAACATCATGGAATGTTACATTGTCCCACAGTGGTTCATTTCTTCTTTGAATTCTGGACTTATTCTTCCTACAGACCTGCATTTGGTGGTCGCATCTGCGAAGGTCCAAATCTTCAGGCAGAAATGTGTAATAACAGGTAGGGTACAGGATTTACTTCATTTTGATACCATTAACTGTATTATAGAGGCAATCAACCAGTGCTTCACATGTAAAGTAGCATGTGGGCAGGGAAACCTGGGTAGCTAGTCTGGCCCTGGACTGGGGTCACTGCCTAGCCTGTACCAAGAGGTACCACAGGTGGTGAAAAGGTCTGGGCCACCACCCTTGCCTTCTACTCTTCTACCAGCCCTGTGCTAACTCCCTCTCACCTCCACCACAGACAGGGATAAACAGCAACTTTCAAAAGGAAGAATCTCTCAGCAGTGCAGAGATATCTTCAGCTCACATGATCAAAGGCAGAGAAACTATCAGCAACGTCATCTGGAGGAAGGGTAGGCTATTTAAAGGCTAGGGGCGTGGTCACCTGATAAACCTATACCTGCACAGCCACACACAACACATAGACAGCAACAGCAGCTTCAGAATTAACCACAGAAGAACCAAATGAAATTAGCTCTGGTTTAAACTGCAGTAGAGCAGTCAACACATGACACAGTGGCCACCCACCTATCAGGTCACAACAGCTAGAGAACCTCAGGCTGGTGACCACTGTTGTGTGAATTTTTATTTTTCAGACCTGCGACACAACACAACTGGAGTTTATGACCGAGCAATGTGCTGCAACTGATGATAAGCCGCTTTTCCTCTCTCAAGGTCAACCCTCATTCTACCGCTGGACGTCGGTGGTTGGGTTTGCACATGGTGAGCGGGATGATTTTTAAATATGTATCGGTTCATAGATTCACATTATCACTATTAAGGCTGGTTTCACCCTACCGGTTTTTGGAATCCGAGTACCTGCATCCCCCGGGGATGTTTTATCATGATGCAACTGGTTGTACCCGCAGAGGTATTATCACTGGTCCGTCTCACGGTGCATGAGCATCCCAATGCATCCAGTTTTGTACCTTTTTTAGCTGAATCCGGTGGTTAATGATACGCCCACTAGTGGGTGTGCCATCTAAAACTGGGTTCTGGATGCATCTCCTGTCCAGATCCAGATTCCGTCAGATCCGGGTTCCATAGAGCACCTTTTTAATTTAACCTGCATTGCTCTGGATTCGGGTGTTCTCGGTTTTGAAACGGACACCAAAATTTGTCCAAAATGCGTTTTTGGTGTCAGTAAAAAAAAATGTGGATGCCCGGATCATGGGTAACTGTAAAGAACTGGATGCACCTGCAAGTGACCGTGGCCCCATTCAATCGGGACGAAAATGGATGCAGGTGCTTTCAGTTTCAGCTGGATTCACATGAATACTGAAACATGGCGGTGTTTAAACCAGCATAAACCATTTTATAGCCACAATGCTACATATCAGAACTGATGTCCAGGACTACGATCCATGGGCTCATCATTTCCCAATCTATGTGGACCACATCCCAAGCTTTTAAATATCTTAAAGGGGATCTGTAAGGACGATTCTTCTGCTGAAACTAGTGTTATAGCTGCATATGTCTTAGTTTAACAATAAGAACGATACCTGTTTTGTAGGAATCCGATATGCTAGTGCTGAGAAATCCAGCTTCAAAGTAAGATAAAACTATCCAGGAAGTGCATCAGGGGGCGTGTCCATATTGACTTTGGGATATGTCCATGTTGCAGCGCACTTCCTGACTAATTTGCATATGGCTTCAAAGCTTGATATCTCAGCGCTGGAACGTCAGATTTCTATATAACTGGTCTCATTTTGATCGATGCACTATGACCTGCACAACCATCTCAATTGCTTGGGTATTAAATTCACCCAGTGAGGTCCCCTTTAAGTGCATAAAGAGTTTGTAGAAATCAAGAGTGGGTCTCTGACAACACCACGTTGTTCCTCAGGTGACACATTGTGCCAGCACATGTGCCGTGCTCAGGGGCAGAACTTTATGGTGAAACGTGGCGACACTTTTATGGATGGAACGCGGTGTGAACTAAGTGGCGAGACAGATGGCGCTTTCAGACTGTGCATAGTTGGACGATGTAAGGTGAGAACTGGAGTTAGGCGGCTCTGTTGTGTTGTTGCATTGCAATCACATAGTTATTCTACAGGAGTAGGTGGAAGGTGATACTTATGAGATTGCCCTGTGTGTAATACAGGTGTCTTGCTCAGGTCTTTGGCTGTGACGGAGTCATGGATTCTGGGTTGGTGATGGACTTATGCCGTGTATGTGGTGGAGACAATGGCACGTGCAGTCGAGTCAATGGGACATTTGGTGAAGGAATAGCTGGCGGTGAGTGACCAAAACCCACTATTGTTAAAGATCTTCTACAAATCAGAAGATCATATCCCTTGGACCCATGTAGTATTCCAAAGATTAACAACAGTTGTTGGTATGCTAAATACTATCTGTTGCCCGTTTGTTCAATGTGTAACCTTCTTTGTTCGTTTCACACATCCCGTATCGTTCCAGAGTGACGATATGAAAGCTAGGGAAGACTACTGTATTGATCTATGTCCCTGGGAACTGATAACACTCAGAACGTCTAAGCATATTCAGAAAACCACTAAAAACATTATATTCCTAGCAGACATTTAAAGAACTTAAAGACGTAACCCAACCTTAAAGGGAAGGTTGATTACACACAAATACATATATACATTACAACTGAGAAGATAAAGAAATATCTTTGGTTATCTACACAATCTCTATTCCCACAACACTATATATTGTCACATCTATTATCTTTGTGGATATCATAAAGACAATAGCACTCTTAGGGCTACCTGTATGCTACATAGATTATTGGCTTAGTTTTGGATTTGTTATAAACTTTCTGAGATGATTTTACAATTTGTTGCATTGCAGCGTATGTCACCTTTCTCACAGTTCCTGTCGGCTCCATGACAATACAAGTGACCAACCGAAAACCTCTTTTCACACATTTGGGTAAGTGAAGGAGTTCTATAATCCCTTGGTGACAGTGATGTCATAGTAGAGGGGTAATATACCCAGTGATGTCACAGTACAGGGATAATACACACAGTGATGTCACATGCAGGGGTATAGTACACGTGATAACACAATGCTGTAATAAATTAATGCTGTTAATACAACCACAGGGCTCCTAATAAAGTGTAGAATGGGGTCACATTAAAATTTCATTTGCCCATATCCCTCCCTAACTGGACCTTATGAATGTAGATGGGTCCCCTTCCTTGTTGGGTCCCATAGTTATGACAAGTACTACCCTGATAGTCATGCCCATGTGTTGGTGTTGGAGGGAACGAGGGCTTGTGATGGTTAGTCACTTTTATTATCCTTTTGAGCTTTTTTCGACTTTTCCAAAGGAGATTTAGATTTTTATAGATTACCGTGATCAACATCAAGACTAGATGTGACCTGGAGTGGGGTGAAAAGCCAAAACTACTGCAATCTTCAACTACTGCTTGACTCTTGTACAGCTGTAAAGGAAAACACAGACTATATTGTGGCCGGAAAGAAGAGTATTTCCATGAATGTCACCCATCCTTCCATGTTGGAAGATGAACAGATCACGTACAGACTGTTTCTTACTCCCGAGAAGCTTCCTCATCAGGAGAAGATAAGTATTGATGGTCCAACCACATCCGAGATAGAGATACAGGTAAGTGCAGACTATTCAATGGGATATCAGTTTTGGTTTTTTTTAGGGTTGCACTAACCTGCTCTGGTGTCAATTTATATTCTCTGTGTCATCTGCACCTGGGAACTGAGAACATTATATATCATAGAATGGTAGAGTTCAGGGGACCTCCTGGGTCATTGTGTGAAGGGACCTCCTGGGTCATTGTGTGAAGGGACCTCCTGGGTCATTGTGTGAAGGGACCTCCTGGGTCATTGTGTGAAGGGACCTCCTGGGTCATTGTGTGAAGGGACCTCCTGGGTCATCGTGTGAAGGGACCTCCTGGGTCATTGTGTGAAGGGACCTCCTGGGTCATTGTGTGAAGGGACCTCCTGGGTCATTGTGTGAAGGGACCTCCTGGGTCATTGTGTGAAGGGACCTCCTGGGTCATCGTGTGAAGGGACCTCCTGGGTCATTGTGTGAAGGGACCTCCTGGGTCATTGTGTGAAGGGACCTCCTGGGTCATTGTGTGAAGGGACCTCCTGGGTCATCGTGTGAAGGGACCTCCTGGGTCGTGTGAAGGGACCTCCTGGGTCATCGTGTGAAGGGACCTCCTGGGTCATCGTGTGAAGAAACCTCCTGGATCATCGTGTGAAGGGACCTCTTGGGTTATCATGTGAAGGGACCTCCTCGGTTGTCATGTGAAGGGACCTCCTGAGTCATCTGGTGAACAGACCTCCTGGGTCATTGTGTGAAGGGACCTCCTTGGTCATTGTGTGAAGGGACCTCCTTGGTCATTGTGTGAAGGGACCTCCTGGGTCATTGTGTGAAGGGACCTCCTGGGTCATTGTGTGAAGGGACCTCCTGGGTCATTGTGTGAAGGGACCTCCTGGGTCATTGTGTGAAGGGACCTCCTGGGTCATTGTGTGAAGGGACCTCCTGGGTCATTGTGTGAAGGGACCTCCTGGGTCATTGTGTGAAGGGACCTCCTGGGTCATTGTGTGAAGGGACCTCCTGGGTCATTGTGTGAAGGGACCTCCTGGGTCATTGTGTGAAGGGACCTCCTGGGTCATTGTGTGAAGGGACTCTGGGTCATTGTGTGAAGGGACCTCCTGGGTCATTGTGTGAAGGGACCTCCTGGGTCATTGTGTGAAGGGACCTCCTGGGTCATTGTGTGAAGGGACCTCCTGGGTCATTGTGTGAAGGGACCTCCTGGGTCATTGTGTGAAGGGACCTCCTGGGTCATGTGTGAAGGGACCTCCTGGGTCATTGTGTGAAGGGACCTCCTGGGTCATTGTGTGAAGGGACCTCCTGGGTCATTGTGTGAAGGGACCTCCTGGGTCATTGTGTGAAGGGACCTCCTGGGTCATTGTGTGAAGGGACCTCCTGGGTCATTGTGTGAAGGGACCTCCTGGGTCATTGTGTGAAGGGACCTCCTGGGTCATTGTGTGAAGGACCTCCTGGTCATCGTGTGAAGGAAACCTCTTGGTTATCATGTGAAGGGACCTCTCGGTTTCATGTGAAGGGACCTCCTGTAGTCATTGGTGAAGGGACCTCCTGGGTCATTGGTGAAGGACCTCCTGGGTCATTGTGTGAAGGGACCTCCTGGGTCATTGTGTGAAGGGACCTCCTGGTCATTTTGAGGATCTGGTCATCGTGTGAAGGGACCTCCTGGGTCATCGTGTGAAGAAACCTCCTGGATCATCGTGTGAAGGGACCTCTTGGGTTATCATGTGAAGGGACCTCCTCGGTTGTCATGTGAAGGGACCTCCTGAGTCATCTGGTGAAGAGACCTCCTGGGTCATTGTGTGAAGGGACCTCCTTGGTCATCGTGTGAACGGACCTTCTGGATCATTGGATGAAAGGACCTCCTGAGTCATCATGTGAAAGGACCTCTCAGGTCATTGTGTGAAGGAACCTCCTCAGTCGTCGTGTGAAGGCACCTCCTGGGTCATCATGTGAAGGGACCTCCTGAGTCATCTGGTGAAGAGACCTCCTGAGTCATCTGGTGAAGAGACCTCCCAGGTCATCATGTGAAGGGACCCCATGGGTCATCGTGTGAAGGGATCTCCTGGGTCATCGCGTAAAATGACTTCCTGAGTCATCGTGTGAAGAGACCTCCTGTGTCATCGTGTGAAGGGACATCCTGTGTCATCGTGTGAAGGGACCTCCTGGGTCATCGTGTGAAGGGACATCCTGTGTCATCGTGTGAAGGGACCTCCTGGGTCATCGTGTGAAGGGACATCCTGTGTCATCGTGTGAAGGGACCTCCTGTGTCATCGTGTGAAGGGACCTCCTGGGTCATCGTGTGAAGGGACCTCCTGTGTCATCGTGTGAAGGGACATCCTGTGTCATCGTGTGAAGGGACATCCTGTGTCATCGTGTGAAGGGACATCCTGGGTCATCGTGTGAAGGGACCTCCTCGGTTGTCATGTGAAGGGACCTCCTGGGTCATCGTGTGAAGGGACCTCCTGGGTCATCGTGTGAAGGGACCTCCTGGGTCATCGTGTGAAGAGACCTCCTGGGTCATCGTGTGAAGAAACCTCCTGGGTCATCGTGTGAAGGGACCTCTTGGGTTATCATGTGAAGGGACCTCCTTGGTTGTCATGTGAAGGGACCTCCTGAGTCATCTGGTGAAGAGACCTCCTGGGTCATTGTGTGAAGGGACCACCTTGGTCATCGCGTAAAATGACTTCCTGAGTCATCGTGTGAAGGGACATCCCGGAACATCATGGGAAGGGACTTCGTGTCATTGCGGGAAGGAGCATCCTGTGTCATCGTGTGAAGGGACATCCTGGGTCATCGTGTGAAGGGACCTCCTGGGTCATCGTGTGAAGGGACCTCCTGGGTCATCGTGTGAAGGGACCTCCTGGGTCATCGTGTGAAGAAACCTCCTGGTCATCATGTTAGAGGACCTCCTGGGTCATCTGGTCCAACCCTCTGCTCAAAGCAGGATTCACTAAATCATCCAGACAGATGTCTGTCCAGCCTCTGTATGAAGATTTCCATTGAAGGGGAACCCATCACCTCTCGTGGCACTCAAATACCGGCGTTCTGTGTGCTTCTAGTAATTATTTGGCCCTCACAAATTCATGACGTTGCACCCCAATGCATGTTATGACACCACAAGGGCCTTGTAACTGCAAGAGCACCCATGATGTGAGCCAAGAAAGTATACACTGCCCCTATCCTGCTAACATGAAGTACCTGAATTGACACTGCACCAGGGTAATGTGATTCTTTTTACTCTTCTCTATTTTCTATAGGTTTACAGAATATATGGTCCGGAATATGGAGAGAGTACAAGTCCTGACATTAGATACAGTTATTATGTTCCTAAGAAAGACCATTCTTACTGTTGGATGACGGTACGTGGACCGTGCTCGGCAACTTGTGGTGGAGGTATGACAATCCTTTCTATATAAAAGTCCTTTCACCTTACACATTTTTTAGCCATCGATAATGACTTGTACTCCCCCTTCCCTCTAGGTGTACAGATCGTATCCCATGAATGCTTTGACCATACGCTCCAAGAGGTGGTTGAATCCAAATTATGTAATGATTCTAACTTTATCAGACCTGCTAAGGAACCCTGCGGAGACGACCCGTGCCCTCCAAGGTATTAGGCTTGACTCCAGTTATGAGGAGTGTAATAATTATAATGAATAACTCAGGAGTCTTTTTGCGTGGAGGAAAGACACAACAGAACACAGTTTATAGGTGAAAAAGTCTATATTATAACACACGGTGATTCACAACAAGTGCAGAGGAAAACTCAAAAGTCCATAAACACACAGAGTAGATATTGAATGAAACCTTAACGCAAAGTCTGTTAAAAACACTCAAAGGAAAATGCGATCAGTCTATAAACCGCAGTTTACACTTGGAGATGCTGTAAAAGGAAAGTCTATGGCAAGTCCAAACAAGGAGGTGTCTAAAGCAAGTCTATATAACACATTAAATCATCCAGTGAGCCTGGTGAAAGAAGTCTTGAACAGTCCAGAACCAGATGCAGAGCAAATTACTAAGTCCCGAACAGTCTCGTGCTCTACATCTACTTAAATGCAGCAAGCGACACAGCACTTAACAAAGCAACCAGCTTACGTGTCAGCAAAGGTAGGTGAGGCAAGAACAGCAACAGAGGGAGTGGCAGCCAGAAGCAGAAGGAATGCTGGCAACAGGTGTAGGTGGAAGAACCTCTGATGAGCAACAGCAAGAGATTCACACAGGTTCTTCAGGAGTGGACAGAGAACTTGAGAAGCCACTAGGAGCAGGAAACCAGGTAGAATACTCTAGAAATTAATAGGGGCTGGGGTGAGGTTTATAAAGGCAGGAAGACAAAAGGCACATGAAGCAAAGGCCACCATCTTGAAAGAGGGCAATACTTCCCAAAAGGTAATCAAAACACTTGGAGTCCTGACAAGGAGTGTGGAGAGTGCTGAAGCCTTCTCAGAGCCATGATGACTTTTTCTTCATTTCTAGGTGGGATGTGAAGGTGCTTTCTCCATGTACAGTCTCCTGCGGAGGTGGTGTGATGCTGAAGACGGTGCACTGTCTCCAAAAGCAACATGATATGGAGACTATAGTATCTGACCGATACTGCAGCCACACACCTAGACCAGAGGCGTTCAGCG
The DNA here is from genome assembly GCA_033576535.1 of Allobates femoralis. Lineage (NCBI taxonomy): Eukaryota > Metazoa > Chordata > Amphibia > Anura > Aromobatidae > Allobates > Allobates femoralis. Next base: position 12,543,564 of record JARQOC010000008.1, read on the forward strand.
TCTGTCACCCTCAGGCCTGTCCTGCAAGGTAGTTCTATAAAATAAGGAGGATGCAACCGATTATTAAGCTGATAGGGTTGCATCTCCAGCATGTTTTTTTTTTTAGGAAATGTTGGTCAATCTAGAAGATTTTAGCAGAACCAGTTGACCATCTTACACTTAAAGGGATCTTCCAACAAAAGGTGGTAAAAAGGAGAGGACATGTTGAATTTTGACTATCAATCCTTGTGGTCTGCTGAAATAAATCGCCACCTTTTGACTCGCACATGCCAACTTGAGTGTGCATGTGCAAGGAGGGGTGGGAGGAATATTCGTTGGTCAAATGAGAATGTAGCCTTCAGCAATTGAAGGTGTACAGTCATCTTTATTCTACTGTGTGGCCAAAATGGCAGAAACCTGAAGCTAAAGTGTCTAGCCTTTGATTTCTCCTCCTGGCATGGATGTGGCCAAGACAAGATGGCCCCTGTAATGGAGGATCTGTGACACTTGCCTCTGTTGTCCTTGGGTATCTAACCCATTTAGGCCAAAGCGAGGATGCATGTTCAAGGAGGGGTGGGAGGAATATTCATTGTCCAAATGAGTATGTGGCCTTCAGCAGTTAAAGGTGTGCAGTCACCTTTAGTCTACATAGTGGCCAAGTTGGTAGGAACCTAAAGCCAAAGTGTCTAGTTGATTTCTCCTCCTGGCATGGATGTGGCCAAGACAAGGTGGCCATCGTAGTCGAGGATCTGTGTCACTTGCACTCTAAGCTCAGCTTAGAATGGTTGGATATCAAAGGGACAACAGAGGCATGTCCAAGGAGGGTTAGGAATAATATTCCTTTGCCAAATCTGCATGTGGCCGTTGGCAATTGAAGGTGTACAGTCACCTTTAGTCTACAGTTGGCCAAGTTGGAAGGAACCTGAAGCCATAGTGTCTAGTCTATAATTTCTCCTCCTGGCATGGACATGGTCTAGACAAGGTGGCCCTTGTAGTGGACCCTTGTCTATGTTGTCCCTTTGATATCCAACCCATCTAGGCTAAAGTGAGGGTGCATGTTCAATGAGGGTTTGGAGGAATATTCGTTGCCCAAATGAGGATGTGGCCACCACTTTGGTATCCAGCCCTTCTAAACCTGATAGAAGCTTTTTAGGTACTGATGGAAACAGTGGTCAAGGGCTACAATGGCGATGGCTGCAATATCTTAAGAATTTGACTCCTTTGTGAAATAAAGTCTTTCTCATTGTAGGTGGGAAGTGTCGGAGCCCGGTCCTTGCTCAGCGGTTTGTGGATCAGGTGTGGCAGAGGGTAACGTCTCTTGCCTGCGGTCACAGTCTGGTTTGGAAGCCGTAGTGGATGACTCCAATTGCTCAGGGCAGGAGAGGCCGACAACCCTGGTCCAGTGTGTGGTCAGTGTATGCCCCGTGGGTTGGGATAAAGTAGGTATTACATCCAGATGAAGCTCAACTCAACAGGGAAAGGCTAAATTATGCCAGCTAGATTTTGGATGTTGGTTGTGTTCTTGCCTTAGATCGTACCCATGGTGTATAAAGATAACCATGTCAGGAAGAGGACAGACGTGTACGTGTGGAGTCCGGTCCATGGTGAATGCTCCGTCACTTGTGGAACCGGTAAGTATTAATTCCTGGATGCAGTGACATTAGCTTTTGATCAATCATCAAGTAGTCATTCGAGATTGAGCCTTAAGCCAACGATTAGCAACGAAAAGTCTATTGGCAAGATATGTTGGGTCGGGTAAAGTCTTCATGACTACTCGGGATGCTATGGAAATCCCTTTTCCTGTCACATTTGTTAATAGGAGGGAGAAAAGCCTAAGTACCTTTGTTGTGGATGCGTTGATTGGGACATCAAATATGTCCCTCTCCTTACCTGTCTGCTGGCCAAATTAATAATAATGATAAGAGGTGTCCGCGGACAATAACCACACTTCACTCAGGTTCAAATGTGGGAGAATTCTAAGTTTATTAGGAAGTACATGAATTTATACAGACAATTCTGTGGGTGGTAACCTCAGGATAAGATCATTCATTAATTGGTTACAAAATATTAAACACAACTGATCATTGGTCACTAATAGCTGAGAGCTGATTGAATCATGCAAATCTATTCAAAATGTATTCTAAATACATAGGTGTCCTTGTATTTTTCCATCATTTGGTGTTATTGACGTTATTAACCCTTCGCACTCCTGCATTATCTGGTGTTTTGGAACATCTTCCCTTCTTATCAAAACATGCTAGATATTGGCTTCATTCCCAGACTATGTGGCCTTCACTGTCTCTCTAAACACAGTTATATCTTGTAGTACAATAATTGATATGAAAACACTACTTAATCCTCTTAAAGGAATACATATATGCTAGATATGCATGGAACATCTTCCCTTCTTACCAAAACATGCTAGACATTGGCTTCATTCCCAGACATTGTGACCTTCACTGTCTCTCTAAACACAGTCTATAACTTGTAGTACAATACGTGATATGAAAACACTACTTACTCCTCTTACAGGAATACATATATGCTAGATATGCATGGAGCATCTTCCCTTCTTACCAAAACATGCTAGACATTGGCTTCATTTTCAGACTATGTGGCCTTCACTGTCTCTTTAAACACAGCCTATATCTTTTAGTACAATACGTGATATGAAAACACTACTTACTCCTCTTAAAAGAATACATAAATGCTAGATATGCATGGAACATCTTCCCTTCTTACCAAAACATGCAAGACATTGGCTTCATTCTCAGACTATGTGGCCTTCACTTTCTCTTTAAACACAGTCTATATCTTGTAGTACAATACTTGATATGAAAACAATACTTATTCCTCTTAAAGGAATACATATATGCTAGATATGCATGGAACATCTTCCCTTCTTATCAAAACATGCTAGAGATTGGCTTCATTCCCAGACTATGTGGCCTTCACTGCCTATCTAAACACAGTCTATAACTTGCAATAAGCAAAAGCAACACTTTATCTGAAAACACTCAGTCTACTTATTCCTCTTAAAGACATAGATGCTAAATATGCAGTACAAATATTATTATTATTTATTATTATAGCACCATTAATTCCATGGCGCTTTACATGTGGAAGGGTAGACAAAGACATGAACAAAGAACAGACAAAATGAGGTGCATAGGTACAGTAGAAGAGATGACCCTGTCCGTGCGGGCTCTCAATCTACAAGCAGGCGGGAGAGGATACAGTAAGGGAGGGTATCATTGGTCCAGCGGTGGTTTGGTGAACTGCGGCTCACAGTAGGTTGTAAGCTTGCCGGAAGAGGTGAGTCTTCAAGTTTCTTTTGACGTTTGCCAGAGTAGGTGCGAGCCTGATATGTTGGAACAGAGCATTCCAGAGTATAGCGGAGGCACGGGAGAAGTCTTGCACACGGTTGTGGGAAGAAGAGATAAGGGGGGAGTAGAGAAGGAGTTCTTGGGAGGAACGCAGGTTGCTTGAGGGAAGGTAACGGGAGACCATGTCACAGATGTATACAGGAGACAGGTTGGGAATGGCTTTGTAAGTCATAGTTAGGGTTTTACACCGGGTTCTCTGAGAAATGGGGAGCCAGTGGAGGGCTTAGCAGAGTGGAGAGAGAGGGAATAGTGGGGTGATAGGTGGATTAGTCGGGCCGCAGAGTGTAGGATAGATTGGAGTGGAGCGAGAGGGAAGGAGGAGAGGCCAGTGAGCAGTAGGTTACAGTAGTCGAGACGGGAGATGATGAGGGCGTGAACAAGTGTTTTTGAAGTCAGGGTCAAGGAATGGCCGGATCCAGGAAATGTCTTTGAGTTGGAGGCGGCAGGAGGTTGCAAGGGTTTGGATGTGTGGCTTAAAGGAGAGGGCAGAGTCGAGGATCACCCCGAGGCACCGAGCGTGGGGGACTGGAGAAATTGAGCAGCCAATGACTGTGATGGATAGGTCAGGTAGGGGGGAGAGTTGGTTGGAGGAAAGACATTAAGTTCAGTGTTGTCCATGTTCAGTTTCAGGAAGCGAGCAGAAAAGAAGGATGAGATAGCGTACAGACATTGTGGGATTTTGGATAATGAGGAGGAGATGTCAGGTCCGTAGAGATAGATCTGGGTGTCGTCCAGGTAGAGGCTATACTGAAGGCCGAGGGACTCAATGAGCTGTCCAGACCGAGGTGTAGACTAAGAGAGTAGGGGTCCAAGAACCGAGCCTTGGAGGACACCTACAGATAGGGGTAAGGTGAGGAGGTGGTGTGGGAGAGGGAGATGCTGAAAGTCCGGACTGAAAGGTATGAAGAGATCCAGGAGAGAGCCAGGTCAGTGATGCCAAGAGATTCCAGAATCTGTAGCAGGAGGGAGTGGTCTACCGTTTGAAGGCGGCAGATAGGTCGAGGAGGAGGAGGACAGAGTAGTGACGTTTGCTCTTGGCGGTTATTAAGTCTTGGTCACTTTGGTTAGGGCTATTTCGGTGTAGTGATTTGGTCGGGAACCAGATTGTAAGGGGTCAAAGAGGAAGGAGGAGGAGAGGTGGGAGGACAGCTCGAGATGGACGTGGTGTTCAAGTAGTTTGGAGGCAAAGGGGAGAAGGGATAAGGGGCGATAGTTAAAGACAGCGGATGGGTCGAGGGAGGTTTTTTTGAGGATGGTGTGATCAAGGAGTGTTTGAAGGATGAGGGAAGACAGCAGCAGTGAGTGATAAGTTGAAGAGATGGGTTAGGGCTGGGATGAAGACTGAGGTGAGGTTGGGAATGAGGTGGGATGGGAGTGGGTCCAAGGGTGCTGGTGGTGAGGTGTGATGGTGACAGAAGGGAGGAGAGCTGCTCTTCTGTCATGGTGGAGAAGCAGCATTTGGAAGGAGAGGGCAGTGAAGTTGTGAGGAGGGGCTGTGGGGACAGAGGGTCAAAGCTGTCTCTGATGTTTTTGATCTTCTCTTTGAAGAAGGAGGCAAAGTCGTCAGCAGTTGTCATTACGACAAAATAAGGAAAGGGCAGATGGAGACACAACTGTGTAATTGTCCATGACCTCCGAGAACTGAGTAAGACAATACAGGATAATACAGGATACAAGCACATTGGTAATCTTTGGATATTTTCATATATTGACTCTCATAACACCTTCACAGACCAGGGCTTCTACCTTATTACATTCGGATAATCCTATGTAATACAATCATTTTATCCCTTTCTTAGGTAGTTCAGAGGTTCGCTATATTTGTGTTGATTTTTATGCCAAAGAGGAGACAATGGAGGAGAAACTGTAACCAAACATTGAAGCCGGAGACGACGCAGAAGCCATGTCAGCCCCAGAGCTGTCCTCCAGAGTAAGGGCATCCTATGTATTTTGCTTGGTGTAGCTGCTGGAGTTCTGTTATCTGCAGCCCGGTGTCTTGAAGTAGTGTTATATCCTTCTTACTAATGTTCCCCTGTCTGTCTTCCTTCCGTGTTGGACTATAGTAGAGGTGAAGTCTAATGCACTTACCGGCCTATGCACTAGCCACAGTGAGTGGAGAGACATATGCTTAGGGACTAGGCATGTGACGGCTGCAGGGGGAAGGACCCACATAGGGATGTTAGTGGAGGCCAAAGTAAAGGCACAGGGATAGGGGTGTTTAGTGCTCACCAGAGTATCACGAGGCCATGGGTGACGGTTTCCATATAGCTGAAATCCACTAGACTGTGCTGATACAGAAGGAAGAACCAGGCGATTCCATAAAAAAATGTAAGTTTTTTTCTTTATTTAATCCATAGCTTGTAAAAAAATTGAAAACATGTGTGAGTCATCACGTGTTATGAGGCAGCAATCCTCCACACGCCTAAAGGGAGGACAGATGCTTAAGGACTAGGCATGTGACAGTGGCGGGGGAAGGACCCTCTTAGGGATGTTAGTGGACAGACACAGGTTAATGTCAGGTGGTGTCCCATCCTCACTCCCATTCGTCATCCTGTTGTAACCTCTGTGTTGCATCGGACGGCCTCTAATCTGTGTGTGACATGCGGTCACATGAAGACCCGCCGCTCTCTTGGGCAATAACGGGGAATCCTGACAGTGCGCACACCGCACACTATCAGGATTGAGATGTTTACTGTCAAAAAGAATGAGTGCAGACTTTCATCCAAAGCCCCTTTTAAACGTTCCACCTTAAATAGTAAGTACGATTTCTGTGTCCAAGATATTGTACGGGGTGGATAATGCCCCAAAAATATCCTCCAATTGTGTTAAGGTAGGTAAAATCAAATAGTAAGTGCTATCATTGATTCCTGGGAATCTCAGTGTTGCCGATAGTCCTGTCTGGTTAGCCTCAGCTAGTGGATTCCTATGGCGATTTCCTTTAAAAACACACTATATAATTTAGGGACCCTGACGAAGGAGGACATTTGCGAAACGCGTTGGGTGGTAACTGTTGGTTGACCGGACTTTGGTTACGGCACAATGAAGGTGGCTGTTTATCATCTTTTACTGCAGTACCTCCCGTTCTATTGGAGGTGGCATTCGTTTTATCGATATTGAATTATTCCCTATGCCTCGCACTACATGGTTCTTTGTCTTAGTGAATAGTGATGAGTGGACAATACCATGCGCGAGTGCTCAGTACTCGAAATGCGTACTCATATGCTCGGATGGGCTCAACTGGTACCAACCATAATGGAAGGCTCTTGTTCTCCTTTGACTTCCGTTATACTGTCACGATGGTCTCTCTTACTTTGTGACTTGTGACTGGCTCGGGACCTGTGTCTCTTTTCTGTATTGAGACTTCATATTAAATGTGTTTCTTTCCTTTGTCAGTGTTGGAGTTAATGTCAGTTTCTGTTGCTAGCAGCTCCTAGTTCTCTTTCAGTGTGGCTACTTTGTGATCACTCCATCTCCTTTATATGGTCTCATGATCCAGCATTCCTTACTGTGATTGAACTCATTCCGGGCCTGGCTACTGAGGTGTAGGTAGTACTCTGGAGAGCTGATCAATGCCAAGCTGACTGCTGCTTTGGAGTGTGGCAGCAGGAGTGAAGTTGCCTTCTTGTTTCCTGTCTGTTCCCCTTCCCTCTGTCTTGTTTATTGCAGTGGTTGGGACTAGTACTCCACAGCCATCTCCCTATGAGGGTTTCAATCAGGGACAGCGAGGGCATGGATCCTGCTCGCATTGGGTGAAAAAAAACCTGTATAGGGACTGTTGGGAGATCAGAGCACAGTCGCAGGTGAGCACAGCAGGTGTCCTATCCCCTGTTCCCTATGAGCAGGGCCCCTGTTCTTCTGGAACTGTATGAGTTAATGTCATTGCCAGTCCATGGGGAGAGGCGAGAGGGAGTAGCATAGGGCTGGTGAAGAGTTGAGGGAAAGGGTGGTGGCCCGGACCTCCTCGCCATCTGTGGTACTTCTGAGTACAGGGCTAGTCAGGGATCCCAAGCTCAAGGCCAGACTAGTTTCTTAGGTGCTCCTGCCCTTTTACTATCATCTTGTTGATGATATCCTCACCCACTACCTCCTCCATGACACCAAGTCCATAGCGTGACATATACTCGGTACTTTCGTTGCACCCGTCTGAGTATCTGACCACTCGTTTCAATTACCGCACTGCAGTGCTCGTTCATCACAAGTACAATTTATTATTGGTTGTATATATTTATTCTAATTATTTTGTGTTATTTTTTATCCTACAGATGGGAGGTGAAGGAGTTGTCTCCATGTTCTGTGACTTGCGGACGAGGAATAATCCCCGGTCTGTGACCTGTGTGAGGAGGGACAATAACGTCACCCAACGACTGCCTCATTCCAAGTGCAGCCCAATCCCACGTCCAAACTCCATGAAAGAGTGCACCATGGAGGCCTGTCCTGTCCGGTAAGGAATCTCGGAGTATGAGCTGCCTCCAATGATTTCGATGGTTGGCCTTTACTGTTAGGTTGGTTTAACGTTGGCCACATTTGCTTCTTTCGGTGGGGCCGGCCAATCGTCTAAGGTGCTTGGGTCATCCCGACTTCGATCGATCCGGTGACTCCTCATCCCGACTTCGATCGATCCGTTGACTCCTAACATACTCAAATTCTTCTCTCAATGGAGATAAGCCACCACTTTAGGCTCTCATGCACTTTAGATGGACATGGATCTGTCAACCGAACATTATCCAAAGTGTATGTGTCACATTGGGCCCATTGTACGGCGCAGCACAGGGCGACTATTGGGATGGCATAAAAGGAAGACTCTGGTGATAGGGAGTGGGGTCACCTCCTGACACTCACCTGAGGCTGGATCCTGCGCTCCCTAAGGTCCCTACATGGGTCCTTCCCCTAGTTGCCGTCACATGCCTAGGCTCTCACTCACCCTGGTTAGTGTGTAGGTCATAGAGGACAGTACAATAATATAACTCGAGGTAAGGGACACAGACAGAGAGACACAAAGGGACATAACACAACTGCTCAACAGGTGCGACTGTAACAACTCCACTGTCTCTCCAGAGATTGGCTACTTCAAAGAGGTCAGCATATCAAATAAGATTCTATCAGTTGATAAGACATGTGACGCCTTATAGTGGAGGGGAGTGGTCACCAAAAAGCTACACCTGAGAGTAAGGCTTACAAAAAACAACCAGATAGAAGAGAGTCCTTAACCCCTGCAGGACCAAATGAAAGTGTATTTAAATAAAGGTTATAGACCTTTGATCAAGGCGGCATTGTAAGCTTCAAGTCCCAGACTCGTCAACTGTCTATATAGGGTGGGATGCACACACGTGACAGTTTGGTCAATTTTAGGAAAGGGCATTCTGAAACAGAATGAAATAGGCCACCCTTCTGGTGTTTATTACTCTACCACATTGCTAGCCCTTTGATATACAGTAATTGAACTTAACGGGAACCTGTCACGTCATTTTCTGTTTTTAAACCATCGTGTATTGTGTATCACTAACATGGTTTAAAAAAATCCATGCATTTATCATAAAAAAGCCCTTTAGATGCTTAGGTGTTTGCATTAGGCACCTGCACAGTCAGTCATTGGGGTGGATTAAAAACGTTACAATGAGCTCACTGACCGGTTCTCATGTAACTCATTCTGCAGCCAGCGCAACGCAGAGACTATAGAAGGCAAAAAGTGCAACTTTTTTTAATGGAGCCCAATTACAAAATTGGTACACAATGCATTTTATTGAATTTTTGAGCAAAATGTCTTACATCTCCTAAAGTGTTATTTTCCCCAGCTGGCGGTATAAATCAGGATCTTGCAGTGTAAGTTGTGGAGGGGGAGTCTTACAGAGAGTCCTGTACTGCACCAGGGAAGGTGAAGCTGAAGAAGAAATCGTTTCAGATAATGAATGTCAGCATTTGCCTCATCCTCAAGAACAGGAACCCTGCAACCAACAGCCGTGTCCCCCAAGGTACACGCACACAATGCTCTATATCTGTACTTTGCAGATTGCTGGGTAGTTGCGGTATCTTTTGTCAGAATTTTTTATTTTGTGGCATAGCTGACTACTAAGTACACTGTCCAGTTTAGGACATGGTCAAATATCAAAGTCAGACACCAAAAATACTCTGATGCCAGCGTCAGGCGTCAAGAGTCAGGTGTTAGAATTAGATTTCAGAGTCACTTGTCACAGTCAGGCGTCCGAGTCAGGCGTCCGAGTCAGGCGTCCGAGTCAGGCATCCGAGTCAGGCGTCCGAGTCAGAATCAGATTTCAGAGTCACTTGTCAGTCACTTGTCAGAGTCAGGTGTCAGAGTCAGGCGTCAGAGTCAAGTATCAGGTATTATACATTGTACTATACAGGTACTATAAATTGTAGTTTAATTATGTAGTTTTTTTATTGACAATGTTTGTAGAAGTGCATGAGGAGTTAAACATAGTAAATTAGGGAACCAATCAAAGTTTTTTGTTCTCTATATAATGTGTCACAGTTCACCCCCTTACAATACCTGAGGAAGACTGCCTTGAGCAGTTGAAACATGTTGTGGAGCTGTGAGGGGAAAATAAAGATTACTGTTTATAACCTCATCATCCTGGTGCCTGAGCTTTAGTAGCGCTTCTACACGACCGCTAAATCATTTTCTTGCAAGGTATTAGAGTCAGGTATTAGACAGACTATTTCTGATGTTTGACTTTAATATATGACCATGTCCTAGACATTGTAAGAAGTCACTTGTCAGAGTGATATGTCAGACTCATATTTCATACTCAGATATCAGAGTCACATATCAAAGTCAGATATCAGAGTGAATTGTCAGACTCAGCTATCACGTCAGATGTCAGTCACTTGTCATAGTCAGGTATCAAAATCAGATCTCAGAGTCACTTATCACAGTCAGATATCAGAGTCAGTTGTTAATCAGGTGTCAGAGCCAGTTGTCAATCTAAAAATAAAAAGGGAAACAAAGAGGTGCAGATTATGCCTTATCACATGTTTTACCAAATGGTGACCCCTGATGGACCTTGCTCACCTGGTTCGGTTGTGTTCACCCACAACCGTCTTGTATGCCTGAGCTGACAGCTGCCGCAGGACCCGCACCGCCACGTGCACCGTGGGAAAAGATCCAGGATGATCCAAGATCGGAGCGGTGTCTGTGCTCCGCGCTGCTGCCTGATAATGATCCACAGGGAGCTGACACTTGTATCTGCTCCTTTATTCCTCCTCACACCAAGGTGTTTTGGTGCTGACCTCGTACCTTCCTCAGGGTCACATTACATATCTCCACACACAATGGCTTTATATACAGTTTCTAAAACAATCAGCCGCGTCATCTGTGACATCAGAGGGGAGGATCCCTGTGACGCTGATGGTAAATCATATTACCTTATTATGACTGTCCACATCTCATCATATATTACAATAAAAATGCATTCAAAATTGCAACAATTCAATGATAAAATCACAGTATAATCATCTCATCTGTTTAACTCAAAAAATAAAAGAAAAAATTGTTGCTGAAAAACCCTTTGCGGGTGTAGACCAGATCCCAGATCTCTGTGGGATCTTTTTCTATTTTATTGCCCTTAAGATCATTCACTAAAGCCACTCTGCTATCTCATCCATCTATAGAAGAGGAATATCAACATGTGTCTATCAACCATATAAGCATTGTTTATATATAAAATAATCTTTAAAATCTTTATTAAATCTAGTTTCATTATTCCGATCATATTATCCTAACCCTAAGGTGATCCATCTCCTCTATAGATCATCGTGGGTGGGGAGAGCATATTAAAAGATTATTAAAAACTATATAAAACCATTTTTTATTTTTATTAGCATATATATATAATTTGTATCTATTTAATTTCAATTCTCTATAAGGTTATATAAAATCTGGAAGGATCTGGAGCCCCCATTGGCTCTGTGGTGCGTCTATGTGACCTGTGTAGCAATTTCCCCTACTTATTCTGGTTCAAGTCCCACATATATCTATTCCTAAAAAGAACCTTATGTTTGTTATATTCAATAGTGTTTAATCCTAATTATCATTACATTATTATATTCACTTCAAATGTACTAAAAGCCAGTTTCGGAATTATTTTTTAGCTGGATGCTGTTATCATGGCAACCTCCATTCACTGTGGTACCCAGCAATACCAGAAACCACCACAAGGTGGCAGATCTGCCTCATACATTCATACATCACTGCAATAGAGAGAAATCATTAGTTCTCTTTACCTGTCCCGCGGTCTATGTTCCTTAGTATTCAATTGTGAAGCATCTAAAGTCCACTGTACTTCTGTTCTTCCATATTAGTTAGTTAAGAAGGTGCTGGAGTCTATCCTAAATCTGACCCCGGCTCCTATATTAACGGGTATTCAGCGCTTATTACAGTCAGGATTGAAAGTCTTTCTGAGTCTCACTATCTATGATATCCTTTCCCAAGGTTATAGATAATCATTTGTATTGTGAATGTATACAAATCCAATATGTATATCGGTCCTATGTGTTTTCATTGTTGTGAAATAAACTTTTATTTTTGATCATCATCATCATCACATATGATGACGCCCGATCCCTGTGACTGTCTCATCCTCATGAGCTGGTCTCCTATGGTGAGATTGATTAAAATTACAAATAAAGAGAATTTTGTTTACGTACCGTAAATTCTTTTTTCTTTATTCATCAATGGGAGACCCAGACAATGGGGTTTAGGGCTCTGCCCTCCGGAGGTCACACTAGGTACTACAAGTTTGTAGACACCGCCTCCTCCGCTTATAAACCCCCACCGTAGGGAACATCCTCAGTTTAGTCCATAAGCTGCGAGGAGAAAATAAACCACACCCGAAACCTCGGGAAGAATACCGTGCACAGACGGTTCAACAACCCGGCAAACACTGTCTCAACCGAGAACAGATCAAAATGCAAAACATGCAACGGAACAATTGGGTGGGTGCTGGGTCTCCCATTGATGAATAAAGAAAAAAGAATTTACGGTACGTAAACAAAATTCTCTTTTTTCTTGTCATCATAATGGGAGACCCAGACAATGGGGATGTCCTAAAGCAATACCCCAGGGCGGGAAGAGTTCCTCAACAAGACGGATAAAACACATGGTCCCCCCTAAAGGTGGGCAACCGCCGCCTGGAGGACCCGCCTGCCCAAACTCGCATCCGCAGAGGCATGGGCATGCACAATATAGTGCTTAGAGAAAGTGTGCAGGCTGGACCAAGTGGCCGCCTGACACACCTGTAGAGCAGACGCTCGATGTCGCAAAGCCCAGGAGGCACCTACAGCTCTGGTAGAGTGTGCCTTCAATCCCACCGGGAGAGGCTGACCCGCAGCACGGTACGCCTCCTGAATGGGAGCCTTGATCCATCTGGCCAAGGTCGACTTCGAAGCCGCGGACCCCTTACAGCGACCTGTCGTAAGGACAAATAAGGAATCCGAACTCCTAAAGGAGGCGTCCTGGACACATAAATGCGTACAGCCCTCACGAGATCCAGAGTATGGAGGTCGCGCTCAACCTGATGAACGGGAGCAGGGCAAAATGATGGGAGAACAATCTCCTGGTTCAGGTGAAACGTTGACACCACCTTCGGCAAGAATTCAGGCCGTGGGCGCAACACCACCTTGTCTTGGTGAACCACCAGAAAGGGTGACTTGCACGAAAGTGCAGCCAATTCTGAGACCCTTCTCAGAGACGTAATCGCCACCAGAAAGACCACTTTCTGAGACAGACGAGATAGAGAAATGTCTCTTAGCGGCTCAAACGGCGGTTTCTGCAATGCCGCCAGGACCATGTTAAGGTCCCAAGGGTCCAGAGGTCGCCTGTAGGGCGGAACCACCCGAGACACCCCCTGCAGAAATTGACGAACCTTCGGGAGGAGCGCCAAGCGCCTGTCAAACAACACTGAAAGTGCCGATACTTGACCTTTCAAAGAGCCAAGGGATAATCCCAACTCCAAACCTGACTGCAGGAAAGCCAACAAAGTCGGAATGGACAAGGGCCACGGAGACCGTCCACCAGAGGCACACCAGGAGAAAAAGATCTTCCACGTCCTGTGGTATATCTTCCTGGATACGGGTTTCCTAGCCCGATTCATGGTGGCAACCACTGTAGGAGAGAAGCCTCTGGATGTCAGAAGCCAGGCCTCAAGAGCCATGCAGTCAATCTGAGGGCCCTGGAATTGAGGTGGAAGAATGGGCCTTGCGCGAGTAGATCTGCGCGTTCTGGAAGAGCCCACCGGTGTCCGCCTGACAGTTGCCACAGATCCGGGTACCAGGACCTCCTGGGCCAATCTGGAGCCACTAGAATGGCTACTCTGCATTCTGTCCTGATTTTCCACAGGACCCTGGGAATCAGAGCCAGAGGCGGGAACACATATGGCAGCTGGAAGCTGGACCAACTCAGGATCAGGGCATCCGCCCCAGAGACTGAGGATCCCACGATCTCGCCACGTATTGGGGCACCTGATGATTCAGCCGTGAGGCCATCAGATCCACGTCCGGAGTGTCCCATCTGCTGCAGATGTCCCGGAAGACGTCTGGATGAAGAGACCACTCTCCGGCGTCCATCCCCTGCCGGCTCAGGTAGTCGGCCTCCCAGTTCTCGACCCCTGGGATGTGAACTGCGGAGATCAGGCAGTCGTTTTCCTCCACCCAAGCAAGAATGCGGTGGACTTCGGCGAGGGCCTGAGCACTTCTGGTCCCTCCCTGATGACTTATGTAGGCGACGGCCGTCGCATTGTCGGACTGTACCCGAATGGGCTGTCCTGACAGGAATTTCTGAAACGCCTGGAGCGCCAGATAGACCGCCTTGATCTCCAGTACGTTGATCTGCAACGCCGACTCTGACTGAATCCAGAGGCCTTGAGCCCTGTGGTGCAAGAACACCGCACCCCAGCCCTTCAGACTGGCGTCGGTGGTCACCACTAACCATGACGGTTTTAGGAAGGACCGGTCCCGTGACAGGTGACGTGGCTGGAGCCACCACTGTAGGGAGTCCCTGGTCGGTTGTGAAAGCGTCACCAGCCGATTCAGAGAGATCGTCCTCTTGTCCCATCGGCGAAGAATCTCCAGCTGGAGAGGCCGGAGGCGAAACTGTGCGAAGGGCACCGCCTCTATCGCCGCTACCATGCGTCCCACCAGTCTCATCAATACCCGTAGAGATGATTGTGGTGACAGGAGAACATTCTGCACTCCTGAGTGGATCGCTAGCTGTTTGGCTTGAGGTAGGGACACCAGGGCTGAGTCCGTGTGGAAGTCCATGCCCAGATATGTCAATGACTGGGTCGGAACCAGGGTCGACTTCTGGATGTTGAGAAGCCACCCGAACTGTTCCAGAGACTTCATGGTCACCTCCAGGCTCACCCGACAAAGGTCTTCCGATGGCGCCCTGACCAGCAGGTCGTCCAAATAGGGAATGACGGCGTGTCCCTGCACATGCAGGAGAGCCATCATGGAGGCCATCACCTTTGTGAACACCCGCGGTGCCGAGGCTAGCCCGAATGGCAGTGCCACAAATTGGAAGTGCTCTTCCCCCACTGCGAATCTCAACCAGCGCTGATGAGCTGGTGCAATGGGCACGTGAAGGTAAGCGTCCCTGATATCGATGGACGCTAGGAAATCCCCGTGACACCGCCGCGATCACGGAGCGCAGGGATTCCATGCGGAATTTCCGAACCAACACGTGACGGTTGAACAACTTGAGGTCCAGAACCGGGCGAAAAGAGCCGTCCTTCTTTGGGACAATAAAGAGGTTGGAGTAAAAACCCCTGAACCTCTCTTCCGTGGGCACTGGGACCACCACTCCGTCTCTGCGGAGTCCCTCCAACACCAGGTGAAAAGCCTGAGCCTTTTCTGGGGATGGAACCGACCGATGGAATCGGGGTATTGGTTTTGACGTCAGCTCTATCCTGTAACCTCTTGAGACTACGTCTCGAACCCACTGATCTTGAACGTGAAGTAGCCACTTGTCCTGAAAACGAGACAGGCGGCCCCCCACCTGTGGGGAGGTACGATGAGAGAGCGAGTCATGTCGAGGCGGGCTTGGGGGTGGCAGCCGCTGCCCCCGCCGGCTTCTTCTGACGACTCTTGGAACGCCACTGAGTAGCAGGCTTGCCCCCTCGGTCCGAGCGAGCGGATGTCGTTGATGACTGAGAGCTGGAGCGAAAGGACCACTGTTTTGGGTTCCTTTTCACGGTGTACCGTGGCTTAGGCTTATTCTGCGGGATCTTAGACTCAGCAGAATCCTTTATCAGCTTGTCCAGCTCGGTGCCAAAAAGCCTGTCACCAGCGAATGGAAGATTCTGCAAAATCTTCTTAGATGTGGCATCTGAGTCCCAAAGACGCAGCCACAACAGCCTGCGGATCGCAATTGCATTGGCAGAAGCCACAGCAGAGCGAGTGGCAGTTTCCAAAGTTGCCGTCCTGGCGTAGTCCGCATAGGCCTTTGCCCTATCGGTAAGCGCCAGGACCTCTGGGCTGGACTTAGCTAGCTTAGTGATACCATCCAAACAGGTGGAAATCGCTTGTAATGTCCAGACCGCGGCAAAATTAGGGGCAAATGAAGACCCCACAGCCTCATAGGAAGACTTGGCGAGTTGTTCGACCTGTCTATCCGTCGCATCCTTCAATGAGGAACTATCAGAGGCAGAAAACAGGGAGCGTGCAGCAATCCTGGTCATGGAAGCGTCCACCTTTGGAGACTGCGACCATTCCTGGAGCACCTCCTGGGGAAAGGGGAAGCGATTGTCCTTAGGTTTTCGGACATAACGCCGACCAGGATGTAACCTGGGGGCTTTAACCACCCTTCCAAAATTAGTATGGTCCATAAAGGAGCCACTCGGTCTAGCTTCTGGGCGCAGCCATTGATAGACCTCCGTCGGGTGTACGGTCACTTCCTCAGGGGGAGTCACGAGACGTAAGGTCTCATTGATGGAGTACACCAAATCCTCTACCCCATCTGGAGGTTCAGACACAGACCCGAGAGTAGAACCCCCATCATCTTCCTCACCATCAGAGGAACGCTCCTCCTCAGAGAGAGCCTGGAGCTCGGGTGAATCCTCACGACGAGCTCGCTTAAGGGGTCTCACAGCAGTAGAAAGAGACACCCGGGGGTAACTGGGAGGAGTAGCTGGGTTTTCCAGTCTCCTATGAAGTGCCTCCAGGGATTGCGACATGGAGGACATCTGGGACAGCAGGGATTCATTGATCCTATTCTGAGTTTCCCATGGCCCTGGGATCACCTGAACCTCAGGGTATGATCCCGGAGTCGCTGACTCAGCAGTGACAATCCGGGTCTCTGGGCGTCCGCAGTTATTGCAGGACCCCTCCACCAGTGTCCCGTTGCATGTGGCACAGGTAATGGTGGTCTCCGCCGCCTTAGCAGCATGCTTCCCAACTGAGGACATCGCCACAGTAGGGGAATATAAGCCAATTTGTGCAGACAAATAAACCGGGAATCCCGGTGGCTTACCGACCGCAGTAAAGCGGTAGGAGGAAGCGGTGTGTGTGTGTGACCTCCGCGAGTTCCGGTCTCCCCTGAAGTGCAGACACGCGTTGCCTATCGATCCCAGCCGGGAGTGAGGGAGAAGATGGCCGCCGAGAGTAAAGTCGTGGGCGGTGCCAAGAACACGCGGGAAGCACACACACACGCCCACCGGTGACGTCACCGCAAGGGCTGCTTCCCCTCCTCCAGGCAGCCTCAGCAATGGAGGTGCCCAGAGCCCGCAGCGCGGGAAAAGTGTGAATATCCACATACACACACACAGACTGTCAGAACATATAAAAACACTTGCAGTCTGCAGCCTCAGCCCCTGTGACACACAGGGCGGTCAGCCAGGGTGACCCCAGCACAGGGTACACCGCCAGAACCGCGGACCCGAGGGTACGCGCGGTCTGAGTGTCAGGACACACCTGGTGTCAGACACTACCCCCAGGCACACAGGAGACACACGGGCCTCAGTGCCTGTCCGGTCTGTAAGCACCATTTAGGGAGGCCTCGGACGGGGGTTCAGCACCAGTCCGGAGTGTAAGCACCATTTAGGGCGGCCTCGGACTGGGCTGGCTCCAGTCCGGTCTGTAAGCACCATTTAGGGAGGCCTCGGACGGAGCGGAGCTGTGCAAGGCTCCTATCTCCCACTCTCCAGAGCCTCCAGGGAGGGATGGAAAGGGAGTGCGACAGCGTACCGGGAGAACACAAAGTGTCCAGGCATTTCGCCCTCCGGTACCTCCACCTGCGTGTGCCACAAGGGTGAGCGGGGAGGCTGTCGAGGGTCCCCGACGGGGACCATTTTACCTTGTCTTCAGACGCCATCACGTAAGTTGTGAGAATGCAGTGAAGTGCAAGCAAAGCGTGATCCTCCGAGCACACTAAGTTTAAAACTGAGGGTTTTCCCTGCGGTGGGGGTTTATAAGCGGAGGAGGCGGTGTCTACAAACTTGTAGTACCTAGTGTGACCTCCGGAGGGCAGAGCCCTAAACCCCATTGTCTGGGTCTCCCATTATGATGACGAAAATATCAAATTCAAACCTATAAAACTACTAAATAATCATACCCTCAGTACTATATTAATAATATAATTATATATATTATAAAAATCATGTTTCTTTACCACAATTTAAAGTGACAGTGCTCAAAAATATATATATATTAGTTACATTATCAAATTCAGACAAACCTTGAAAGTGATAGTGCTCTAATAATTGAATTATATCAATTCTGTAATCAGATTAAGTCCCTTAGGTTTCAAGGTATCAATTTATATATATCCAGTATTATTCTGTCTTTTTTTAGTGCCTCACATCTATTACTCGTCCCCTCAGACTCATGATCAATGGGTGTCACTTTCATCAAATTGAAATTCCTATCATGGTGTTTATCATAATGATTAGACACCCCATGCATGATAGGAATTTCAATTTGATGAAAGTGACGAGATGCCTGTGTCAGTCTTCACTGTCACTCTTGCATTCTATTCATGAAACGGGAGACTCAATGAGCGCTGGCCATCCTGAGCCTTCTGTTTCATGAATGGAATGCAAGAGTGACAGTGAAGACTGACACAGGCATGCCGCGCAGCAGCGCTCAATCTGATTGGTCGCCGAGCTCAGCGCCGACCAATCAGAGAAGCGGCGCGCCATATTTAAAATAAACTGTGCGCCACTCTGTATTTTAAATATGGCACTACGGCGAGCGCCACTTCTCTGATTGGTTGCCGTGCTTAGCGCCGACCAATCAGATTGAGCTTGGCGCACAGTTTGAATACCGTGTCTCTCATTGGTCGCCGCGGCAACCAATGAGAAATATGGCACGCGGCTTGGTGTGTGATTTGAATGCCACACCGCTGATTGGTCACATTCAAAACTGTGCGCCAAGCCGAGCCGCTTCGCTGATTGGTCGCCGCGGCGACCAATCAGGGATGTAGCGCGGCTTGGCGGGGGGTTTGAATCCCGCTCAGGATACTACCGCAGATGGATCGCCGCGGACCTCTGTGCGGCAGGTAGGCGCGGCTCAGCTACTGCTGCACAGAGGTCAGCAGCACGCCAGCCGGGAGATGACTGGCTGACGCCAGTCATCTCCCAGCTGGCAAGCAGTGGACCTGCATACGCGGGTGCCGGCGACCAATGAGCGCTGGCTCGCGATTTCGGCCCCAGACAGAAGTGGCCGCTAGACAATTATATTATAGATAGAACTGAGGGTATGATTATTTAGTAGTTTTATAGGTTTGAATTTGATATATTTGTAATTTTAATCAATCTCACCATAGGAGACCAGCTCATGAGGATGAGACAGTCACAGGGATCGGGCGTCATCATATGTGATGATGATCAAAAATAAAAGTTTATTTCACAACAATGAAAACACATAGGACCAATATACATATTGGATTTGTATACATTCACAATACAAATGATTATCTATAACCTTGGGAAAGGATATCATAGATAGTGAGACTCAGAAAGACTTTCAATCCTGACTGTAATAAGCGCTGAATACCCGTTAATATAGGAGCCGGGGTCAGATTTAGGATAGACTCCAGCACCTTCTTAACTAACTAATATGGAAGAACAGAAGTACAGTGGACTTTAGATGCTTCACAATTGAATACTAAGGAACATAGACCGCGGGACAGGTAAAGAGAACTAATGATTTCTCTCTATTGCAGTGATGTATGAATGTATGAGGCAGATCTGCCACCTTGTGGTGGTTTCTGGTATTGCTGGGTACCACAGTGAATGGAGGTTGCCATGATAACAGCATCCAGCTAAAAAATAATTCCGAAACTGGCTTTTAGTACATTTGAAGTGAATATAATAATGTAATGATAATTAGGATTAAACACTATTGAATATAACAAACATAAGGTTCTTTTTAGGAATAGATATATGTGGGACTTGAACCAGAATAAGTAGGGGAAATTGCTACACAGGTCACATAGATGCACCACAGAGCCAAAGGGGCTCCGGATCCTTCCAGATTTTATATAACCTTATAGAGAATTGAAATTAAATAGATACAAATTATATATATATGCTAATAAAAATAAAAAATGGTTTTATATAGTTTTTAATAATCTTTTAATATGCTCTCCCCCACCCACGATGATCTATAGAGGAGATGGATCACCTTAGGGTTAGGATAATAAGATCGGAATAATGAAACTAAATTTAATAAAGATTTTAAAGATTATTTTATATATAAACAATGCTTATATGGTTGATAGACACATGTTGATATTCCACTTCTATAGATGGATGAGATAGCAGAGTGGTTTTAGTGAATGATCTTAAGGGCAATAAAATAGAAAAAGATCCCACAGAGATCTGGGATCTGGTCTACACCCGCAAAGGGTTTTTCAGCAACAATTTTCTTTTCTTTTAATTACAAAGATGAGCTGATTATACTGTGATTTTATCATGGAATTGTTGCAATTTTGAATTCATTTTTATTGTAATATATGATGAGGTGCGGACAGTCATAATAAGGTAATATGATTTACCATCAGCGTCACAGGGATCCTCCCTCTGATGTCACAGATGACGCGGCTGATTGGTTTAGAAACTGTATATAAAGCCATTGTGTGTGGAGATATGTAATGTGACCCTGAGGAAGGTACGAGGTCAGCACCAAAACACCTTGGTGTGAGGAGGAATAAAGGAGAAGCAGATACAAGTGTCGGCTCCCTGTGGATCATTCATCAAGCAGCAGCGCGGACCACAGACACCGCTCCGATCTTGGATGATTCTGGACCCGGGTGTCAAGAGTCGGGTGTCAGACCCAGGTGTCAGTCAGGTGGAGTCAGATACTAGACAGACTTTCTGATGTTTGACTAAGATAGGACTATGCTCTAAAATGGAGACTGTAACTTAGCTGTCTAACATTTCATATCATGATATTTGTGCAGCTGAACGTTTTCTTCTCATTGACTACAAGGTGGCGGGTGTTAGAAGCCAGCCCGTGCTCCGCAGCTTGTGGGTACGGAGTATCCAAGCAGAAGGTGTTGTGTATGGAGACAGTGGCTGGAGCAGAGAAAGAGGTAGATGCAACGTCTTGCCCATCTCACGAGAGACCCCTGTCCGTCATCCCTTGCATTATCGCCAGCTGCTTCTACACGTGGGACGTGGGGGCCTGGACTCAGGTACGTATCAACCACAATAGTAGGCTTTTTATCTGTACCACAATATTAATGTATTCTTAACTTTAGTGCTCAGTTACTTGTGGAAACGGCATTCAAAGACGTGAAGAATTTTGCGTCAACTCCAAGACTCATCAGCAAGTGAGCCCCACATTCTGCCTGAACTCCCCGAAACCCATAACCCTGAGAGGATGTTCAGAGAACCACTGCCGCCCGGAAACCCAGACATCACCACCCCAAGTGGCGCCTACCCTAGTATCGACATCCGCCGCCCCTCACCGGAGACCTCAATTTAAAGCTGCTTCGATGTCTGAAAGACCAAAGCACATGGACGATGACGGTGGAGATGGTAACTGGTTTGGAATTGTTCTGTCCGATCTTGATTATATTAGTTTAGCAAATTGTTTCAGAGATTGTCCGCCCGGAAATTGGTGTTAAAGTTTGCAGTTTGTTGCTTGTTTACGTGGATTACATCCATTGTAAAAATGTTTGGGTGAATAGTTTGAAATATTAGTTGCCTGCTCCTGGCCTAATAGATATGGATCAAGTGCTAGCATGAAAGAATTACATCAGACACACACACAGTCGGATGTAAGCTCTCCTCGATCAAGCTATGGCACAGCTCTAAGTGACCATTATTTGAACATGCACGGACTTATATAAACTCACTAAGGGGCTCGGCCAGCCCTATAATGGGAATATTCATTGGTTAGTGGGTTGGATAATGGACTAGTAGTCCATGGGCAAATCCATGAGGTCATCAGGATGGGTTGTTCCATGAGATCATCAGGATGGGTTGGTCTGTGAGGTCATCGGGTATCTCCAAGCGACGTGTCGTGCTGTGATTGGTCTTTCCTTTGGAGTTTAGCTTTCTCCCTGAATCTCCCTTGTACAACAGGATGTAGTCATAGATCCAGTCACCATCTTGCATATCAGGGCATGGTGTGATGAACCAGGAAATGGCAGCCATCTTTTGATCTAAACAAGCTTATGCAATGTCAAATAATACACTCTATGGGTCGTTTCTCTCAACCCCTTATGTCTTAAGGTTAATTAAGTATTTGATCCTATGGCTGGCCTAAACGGAAGGATGAAATTCACCAAAATCTGCTAGCCAAATTCACCCCGTGTTCATATAGTTATAAAGTGGTCTCCAAAATGACCAGATAGTGTCCCATCTATAGTCACCTGACCCTGCAACCAATAATTAACCTTGTCAGATGACTGAATGGATGAGATGTCATCACTTCCAGTCCCGGGAGGGTTGAAGGTGGATTTAGTTTCCATTGTGAGGACAGATCCTTATTAGTGATGAGCGAGCACTACCATGCTTCGGTGATCGGTACTCGAAATGAACAGTCAGACGGGTTTGACTCGAGTACCGAGAATATTGGAAGTCAATGGGAGCTCAAACATTTTACCTGGAATTCTTCTGGAAAAATATTTGAGGTTCCCATTGAGTTACAGTATACTTGCAATCCAATATCATATTAGCACCTTATAAATATATACAGTGTTGGCCAAAAGTATTGACACCCCTGCAATTCTGTCAGATAATACTCAGTGTCTTCCTGAAAATGATTCCAATCACAAATTCTTTGGTATTATTATCTTCATTTAATTTGTCTTCAATGAAAAAAACACAAAAAGAATTGTCCTAAAGCCAAATTGGATATATTTCCACACCAAACATAAAAAAGGGGGTGGACAAAAGTATTGGCACCCTTAGAAAAATCATGTGATGCTTCTCTAATTTGTGTAATTAACAGCACCTGTAACTTACCTGTGGCACCTAACAGGTGTTGGCAATAACTAAATCACACTTGCAGCCAGTTGACATGGATTAAAGTTGACTCAACCTCTGTCCTGTGTCCTTGTGTGTACCACATTGAGCATGGAGAAAAGAAAGAAGAGCAAAGAACTGTCTGAGGACTTGAGAAACCAAATTGTGAGGAAGCATGAGCAATCTCAAGGCTACAAGTCCATCTCCAAAGACCTGAATGTTCCTGTGTCTACCGTGCGCAGTGTCATCAAGAAGTGTAAAGCCCATGGCACTGTGGCTAACCTCCCTAGATGTGGACGGAAAAGAAAAATTGATGAGAGATTTCAACGCAAGATTGTGCTGATGGTGGATAAAGAACCTCGACTAAATCCAAACAAGTTCAAGCTGCCTGCAGTCCGAGGGTACAACAGTGTCAACCCGTACTATCCGTCGGCGTCTGAATGAAAAGGGACTGTATGGTAGGAGACCCAGGAAGACCCCACTTCTTACCCCGAGACATAAAAAAGCCAGGCTGGAGGCTCCCTGATGTTTTGGGGTTGCTTTGCTGCCTCTGGCACTGGACTGCTTGACCGTGTGCATGAAGAGTCTAAAGACTACCAACACATTGTGCAGCATAATGTAGGGCCCAGTGTGAGAAAGCTGGGTCTCCCTCAGAGGTCATGGGTCTTCCCAGCAGGACAATGACCCAAAACACACTTCAAAAAGCACTAGAAAATGGTTTGAGAGAAAGCACTGGAGACTTCTAAGGTGGCCAGCAATGAGTCCAGACCTGAATCCCATAGAACACCTGTGGAGAGATCTAACAAGGCAGTTTGGAGAAGGCACCT
Organism: Allobates femoralis; assembly: GCA_033576535.1. Lineage (NCBI taxonomy): Eukaryota > Metazoa > Chordata > Amphibia > Anura > Aromobatidae > Allobates > Allobates femoralis. The sequence continues at coordinate 12,567,180 of JARQOC010000008.1, forward strand.
CAAATATCAGGACCTGAGCAGTTTGCCAAAGAAAAATGGTCTAAAATTCCAGCAGAGTCATTCTCCGCACATACGGTATATATCTGATACTATTACTTGTTTCTTTATTATGTTTTTCTGGTTTACAACTATATTCATACCTTGTAAGTTAAAAATCTAATAAAAAGAGATTAACATAAAATTCCAGCAGAGCATTGTAAGAAACTCATTGATGGTTACCAGAAGCGGTTGATCGCAGTTATTTTGGCTAAAGGTTGTGCAACCAAGTATTAGGCTGAGGGTACCAATACTTTTGTCCTGGCCCATTTTTGGAGTTTTGTGTGAAATGATCAATGTTTTGCTTTTTGCTTCATTCTCTTTTGTGTTTTTTCATTGAAGACAAATTAAATGAAGATAATAATACCAAAGAATTTGTGATTGCAATCATTTTCAGGAAGAAACTGAGTATTATCTGACAAAATTGCAGGGGTGTCAATACTTTTGGCCAACAATGTAAGTAGTGGGATAATCACTTAGCCAAAGCAACTTAAGAGTATGGCGAACCCACTTAAGGAAAGTTACCAAGCAGGATCAAGGTCAGGAAAAGGACAAAATCAGGATCCATAGAATAGTCAGGGAGCCAAGGAAAAACCAAGATGACAACATGGTACAAAATCGCCAGACAGGAGAGGTGTCCACAAGACATGCCGAAGTAAAACAAGAAAAACACCAAGGGGCAGGACACAATCTAGGGAAGCAACAAGCTATATCTGGCAGCTTCCATCAAAAAGCTGAAGGTATTAGTAGGGTGCGGTGCTTTCCAGTAGACTGAAGCTTAGGAGTTAATGACTTCAGCTGGACAGCACACACCTCCACTCTTTCAGATTGTGAAGGTATTAGTAGGGTGCGGTGATTTCCCTATTAGTGGCTGATAGATATTAGGAGTTAATGACTTCAGCTGGACAGCACACACATCCACTCTTTCAGATTGTGAAGGTATTAGTAGGGTATGGTCTTTCCTATAGGCTGAAGGTATTAAGTAGGGTGTGGTGCTTTCCAATAGGATGAAGGTATTAGTAGGGTGTGGTGCTTTCCAATAGGCTGAAGGTATTAGTAGTGTGCGGTGCTTTCCTATAGGCTGAAGTTTAGGAGTTAATGACTTCAGCTGGACAGCACACACATCCACTCTTTCAGATTGTGAAGGTATTAGTAGGGTGTGGTGCTTTCCAATAGGATGAAGGTATTAGTAGGGTATGGTCTTTCCTATAGGCTGAAGGTATTAGTAGGGTGTGGTGCTTTCCAATAGGATGAAGGTATTAGTAGGGTGTGGTGCTTTCCAATAGGCTGAAGGTATTAGTAGGGTGCGGTGCTTTCCTATAGGCTGAAGTTTAGGAGTTAATGACTTCAGCTTGACAGCACACACATCCACTCTTTCAGATTGTGAAGGTATTAGTAGGGTATGGTCTTTCCTATAGGCTGAAGGTATTAGTAGGGTGTGGTGCTTTCTAATAGGCTGAATGTATTAGTAGGGTGTGGTGCTTTCCAATAGGATGAAGGTATTAGTAGGGTGTGGTGCTTTCCAATAGGCTGAAGGTATTAGTAGGGTGCGGTGCTTTCCTATAGGCTGAAGTTTAGGAGTTAATGACTTCAGCTGGACAGCACACACATCCACTCTTTCAGATTGTGAAGGTATTAGTAGGGTGTGGTGCTTTCCAATAGGATTGAAGGTATTAGTAGGTATGGTCTTTCCTATAGGCTGAAGGTATTAGTAGGGTGTGGTGCTTTTCAATAGGATGAAGGTATTAGTAGGGTGTGGTGCTTTCCAATAGGCTGAAGGTATTAGTAGGGTGTGGTGCTTTCCTATATGATGAAGGTATTAGTAGAGTGTGGTGCTTTCCAATAGGCTGAAGGTATTAGTAGGGTGTGGTGCTTTCCAATAGCCTGAAGCTTAGGAGTTAATGACTTAGCTGGACAGCACACATCGGTGCCCAGTGACGGAAGCAGATGTCTATGGAGCAGGCTCTGATGGGGATGTGATACTTGGGTACGCGAGTGGTGTCCGTCCAGGAATCCAACTGCACGTTACGAGTACCGACCACTTGCGCATCACTCATCCCGCTATTGCTCCTCACTAATATCATTTTCTCTTGCAGATATCTGTGGTCGTCTCTTCCTAAACTCAACCGGAGTAATCAATACTACCGGACTTCTGGAAAAAGATTGTATATTCTCATTCGGACGTCCGCTCGGGAAGTGGTTATTGTCAAAGTCCTCTCCAGTTCCCTCAACTGCACAGCCGGTAAGGTTTATCCAGTGAAGATTACAAGAATTATTTTAGGGTCTTCACTATATTTACATTTCATATATGTATATTTTCCAACCCTAGAGAGGGGCCATCATGGAGATTACAAGGATAAGGAGAAAAAGTATGACCCATAGTGCCAAAGGTGGCCAACAAATGTATCTAGATCAAGCTTTTTCAGCATAAAATACACACCAGACCCTCTAAATGGAAACATCAGAACTATTAAGAAAGTCACATAGACCCCATTAGATAACTAGACCTTGTCTCCATATCTCAACTTCAGATGTCCAGTGTTTTCCTTCCCACCTCTTTATCCAATACAGGACAGCACCCACGTGTAAGATCTGATGCCACGATAGTCTCTCTTACTTTGGAGACTTGTGACTGGCTTGGGACATCTGTCTCATGTCTGCACTGAGACTTCATATTCAACATTTTTCTTTCCTTTGGCAGTTGAGGACTTGTCAGTTTCTGTTGCTAGCAAGCTAGCTAGTTCTTTGTTCTGGTGTGGCTACTCTGTGATCACTCCCATCCCCTTTATATGGTCACATGGTTCCAGCATCCTTTGCTGGTAATTGAACCCTTTCCTGGCCAAACTTCCTGAAGAGAAGGAAGCTCTCTGGAGAACCTGACTGTTGCTAAGCCGTCTGCGGCCAAGGAGCGTGGCAGTAGGGATTAAGTTGTTTATGTTGTCCTCCTCTCTGTCTCCCCTTTCCTCTTGTTATTATTGCAGTGTTTGGGACAAGTGTTCCCGCCGGCCATTTCCCTATTGAGGGTTAACATCAGAGCCAGCAAGGGACTAGGTATCCTGTTCGGCGACGGGGTGAAATAACCCGTATAGGGATGGTAGGGAGGTCAGGGCACAGCCACAGGTGAGTACAGGTGGTCACCTCTTCCCCATTGCCTATGAGCAGTGCCTTCTGCTTTATTTGCTCCCTCGGTGTCTCCCCATCTGTTGCTTTGTGTAGCACGCCGGACATCGTTGGTCCATGCACCACTGTCATGCACGGTAGCCGGACATCCCCTTTACTCCAGCGTGACATTTGGTAACTTTTCCAGGAGAACCTTTCTCTTTCCAAAAGTCTCCTGAGCATACTTGATTGGTATGGTAGGCATATACATCACCAATATTGTCTTTTTAATCTCTTGACCATAGGGGAACTGGTGCTGTTTTACGGCAGAGCCATGTGGAGGAAGGCGTGCACCCGTCTGTCTTCGGTGACCGTGATCGCAAGATCCAACACTCTTACTGCGCGGCAGCGACAAATTCACCCTGGTAATGGTATTGCCCTGGCATACTGGAGCAGATCGTCCGCAGAAAGCTACCACCAAGGTAATGGAGCAGCGATGTTACCTCCTATAGTTATCCCCCCAGTCTCCAGGCCCCCTGCCTCAAATCCCTCTGCTTCTTACAGACTGTGATGTACAACTTTTTGGGATGCAAGGAGACATTCAGAATCCTGTTCAGCCACGGTCGGGCTCTCCGGCGTGCCGTGTGTTCATTGATGTGCCCCCCACGTTTACCATCGCTATCCATGCCCTGTATATGGATCTGAACCTTGGACACAATGAGACAAACTCCAATTATATCCTGGTGAGAAGCCACAAGGGGGAATCCACAAATAGGCAGAAGGGGGTGATGAGGGGGAATAGAAAAGGGGTGCCCGGCTGCTCCCTAATCCTAAACCTTCCTGCTCCCATGGCAATAAGTGTTGTCCCTGGGATAATGGAGATGAATGGCTGCAGGCACCTATAATTAATCAGGGCATTATTGGTAGTTTCACCATACAGTACCCACATAATACTGTCATACAGTACCCACATAATACTGTCATACAGTGCCTATATAATACCACCATACAGTGCCTATATAATACTCCCATACAGTGCCTATATAATACCACCATACAGCTCCTATATAATACCACCAATCAGTACCTATATAATACCGTCATATGGCTCATTTATAATACCACCACACAGCACCTATATAATACCACCATACAACTCCTATATACTACCATACAGCGCTTTTATATAATACCACCATGCAGAGCCTGTATAATACCACCATACAGGTCCTATATATTACCACATACAGCTTCGTATATAATACCACTATACAGTACCTAAATAATACCGTCATATAGCTACTTTATAATTATAATACCACCATACAGTGCCTATATAATTCCATGGTGCCATACAGGTACAGCACCATGGAATCAATGGTGCTCTATAAATAAATAATAATAATACTACAGCTCCTACATAATATCACTATACACCTCCTGTGCAATAACACCATACAGTGTCTATATTATACCACCATACAGGTCCTATACAATAGCACCATACAGTGCCTATATTGTATCACCATATAGGTCCTATATAACACCACCATACAGCTCCTATATAATGGCACCATACAGTGCCTATATCATTTCACCATACAGCTTCCATATAATACCACCATACAGTGCCTATATACTACTACACAATGCATACACAATACTGCCATACATCTATTATATAATACCACTATATAATTCCTATATAATACCACCAAACAGTCCCTATACAACCCCTGGCAAAAATGATGGAATCCCCGGGCTTGGAGGATGTTCATTTAGCTATTTAACCTGTTAACGACAGCCGTATGTCTCTAGACGTCGGCTGTCATTACCCCGTGTTTGAAGTGAGCACCGGCGTGGAGCTCACTTCAAACCTCCGACATCTCAGCTGATCTCACTAGCTGAGATGTCGGTCTAACAGCACCGATCGGTCCCGCCATCGGATTGGTGCTGTTAACCCCTTAGATCCCGCCCTCAATCTCTGAGAGCAGGATCTAATGGAGCCGGCAGCGCGCGCTTACCGGGCTCCAGGGGAGATCTCGCGATAGTATCGCGGGATCTCCCGTGCTGATGTGACAGGCCAGGGTCCTGGCTTGACCCTGGAACCTGTCATGGAGCATTTCCTGCTTGTGGTTGGCAGGGGCTGCCAACCACAACAGGTCCGCGATTCTGACACATACAGAGGAGCTGCAGCTCCTCTGTATGTGTCAGAAGTGATCGGACTGTGCATCTGCATGACTCTCTATGGGGCAGTGTAAAATTAAGAATCAATAAACAAATAAATAAAGTTTTTACAAAGTTGAAAAAAAAAAAAACATAAAAGTTCAAATCACCCCCCTTTTCTCCCATCCACAATAAAAGTATTAAAAAATTAAATAAAATACACATATTTGGTATCGCCGCGTTCATAATCGCCCGATCTATCAATATAAATAATCAAATAATGAGAGCCGTAAACTGCGTAGCGCAAAAAATGGTTCAAACGCCAAAATTACGTTTTTTTGGTCGCTGCAACAATGCTAAAAAATGCAATAACAGGCGATCAAAACAGCGCATCCACCCAAGTATGGTATCATTGAAAACGTCAGCTCGAGACGCAAAAAATAAGCCATCACCCAGCTCCAGATCCGGAAAAATGAGGACGCTACGGGTCGCAGAACATGGCGCAAAAAGTGCAATGTTTTTTTTTTTCATGCTTTTGAATTTTTTACCACCACCTAGATACCAATAAAGGTAACATGTTTGGTATCTACAAACTCGTACTGATCCGAGGCATCACCCCGTCATGTCGGTTTTACCATATAGTGAACACGGCGACTAAAAAATCCAAAAAACAAACGTGTAATTGCACTTTTTTTGGAATTTCACTGCACTTGGAATTTTTTTTGCAATTTCCCTGTACATTATATGGTAAAACAAATTATTGCATCTGAAAGTACAACTCGTCCCGCAAAAAACAAGCCGTCATAAGTCTATATTGACGGAAAAATAAAAAAGTTATGGCTCTTGGAAGCAAGGGAGCAAAAAACAAAAATGAAAAATGACAAATTTCTTCGTCACTAAGGGGTTAATGTTGTAGAAAAATTATGGAATCATGACAAACAAACAAAACAACACTCCAATACATCACTAGTATTTTGTTGCACCACCTCTGGCTTTTATAACAGCTTGCAGTCTCTGAGGCATGGACTTAATGAGTAAACAGTACTCTTCATCAATCTGGCTCCAACTTTCTCTGATTGCTGTTGCCAGATCAGCTTTGCAGGTTGGAGCCTTGTCATGGACCATTCTCTTCAACTTCCACCAAAGATTTTCAATTGGATTGAGATCCGGACTATTTGCAGGCCTTAACATTGACCTTATGTGTCTTCTTTCAAGGAATGTTTTCACAGTTTTTTGCTCTATGGCAGGATGCATTATCTTATATATAAAACCCGGAGGGATTTGTGACGTCACATCCGTCATTTTGTCCCAGCATCCGGTTATTGTGCCCAGAGGTACACCCGCTCAGGGTGACCCAAGATGGCGGCCGTAAGCGGAAGGCGGGACTCACCCAGCCCCGCCACGCTTATGGCCACCCCTACACTGACCAACACACACACACATCACGGCCGGGACACCACCGTCCTTTGCCGCTGGTCTCCCGCCCGCAACACACCACTTAGGCACATTACCAGCATTGGCTCCTGCCAGTTACACTCCTGCAGCAGGCTCCTCCCCCTCACTTCCGGCGCCCGCCCCTACTGCAGACGACTCTCTGCCCAATGCCGCCCGTACGCCCGGGCCGGCCTCCGCTCCTGGACTGCCTCCAGCCTCCGGCCCTCTGCCTCGCGCCCAGCAGGAGGCCAAGTGGCCCCTGACACACGGACACCGCTGCTGCCTAGCCTGCACGGAGGGACAGAGGTATGCAGCCTCGAGGAGGAGCGCTGTGCCAAGCGGTCATGTCGCCGCTCCAGCCTTCCCTGCCCTCTGCCCTCCAGCCTCCCCTGTCCTCTCCCCTCCAGCCTCCCCTGTCCTCTCCCCTCCAGCCTCCCCTGTCCTCTGCCCTCCAGCCTCCCCTGTCCTCTGCCCTCCAGCCTCCCCTGTCCTCTCCCCTCCAGCCTCCCCTGTCCTCTCCCCTCCAGCCTCCCCTGTCCTCTGCCCTCCAGCCTCCCTGTCCTCTCCCCTCCAGCCTCCCCTGTCCTCTGCCCTCCAGCCTCCCCTGTCCTCTGCCCTCCAGCCTCCCCTGTCCTCTGCCTCCAGCCTCCCCTGTCCTCTGCCCTCCAGCCTCCCCTGTCCTCTGCCCTCCAGTCTCCCCTGTCTTCTGCCCTCCAGCCTTCCCTGTCCTCTGCCCTCCAGCCTCCCGTCTTCTGCCCTCCAGCCTCTCCCCTGCAGCCTCTGCCCTCCAGCCTCCCCTGTCCTCTGCGCTTCAGCCTCTCCTGTCCTCTGCCCTCCAGCCTCCCATGTCCTCTGCCCTCCAGCCTCCCATGTCCTCTGTTCTCTGCCCTCCAGCCTCCCCTGTCCTCTGCCCTCCAGCCTCTCCCCTGCAGCCTCTCCCCTCCAGCCTCCCCTGTCCTCCAGCCTCCTCTGTCCTCTAGCCTCCCCTGCCCTCCAGCCTCCCCTGTCCTCTGCCCTCCAGCCTCCCCTGTCCTCTGCCCTCCAGCCTCCCCTGTCCTCTGCCCTCCAGCCTCCCCTGTCCTCTGCCCTCCAGCCTCCCCTGTCCTCTGCCCTCCAGCCTCCCCTGTCCTCTGCCCTCCAGCCTCCCCTGTCCTCTGCCCTTCAGCCTCCCCTGTCCTCTGCCCTCCAGCCTCTGCCCTCCAGCTTCCCCTCTCCTCACCCCTCCAGCCTCCCCTCTCCCCTCCTCACCCCTCCAGCCTCCCCTCTCCTGCCTCCGCTCTCCTCACCCCTCCATATGCAATGTACAGTATGTGTATATATGTGTGTCTATGTAGGCACTTCCGTCACTTTGTCCGCACTTCCGTCACTTTGTTCGCACTTCCGTCACTTTGTACACACACATACACTCCGCTATACATACCACCGGCCCTGCGTCCGCCGCCTGGATCCTCAGTCCACATCTTGCCGCCCCCGAACTACTGCACCCAATATAGCGTCCAAGAAGTCTCGCCAAACTTCCCGGACGCCATATTGGATCCAGTCGTCCATGGGCGGCGACATGTCGACTCAAGGTCGGTGGTAAATATAGCCGAGTGTGTGTATGTGTGTGCTGACCATTCTGACCACGGCGCTGCGCTGACCACTCTGCCCACGGCGCTGCGCTGCGCACTCTGCCCACGGCACTACGCTGACCACTCTGCCCACGGCGCTGCGCTCACCACTCTGGCCACGGCGCTGCGCTCACCAATCTCACCGTACTCACTGCTAACCACTGAGCCATCGCACTCACTGCTAACCACTGAGCCACCACGCAGTGCTAACCACTGAGCCACCGCCCAGTGCTAACCACTGAGCCACCGCACTCACTGCTAACCCTGAGCCACCGCACAGTGCTAAACGAGCCACCATGCAGTACTATAAATTCAAGAATGCGCACATAGGGTGATACCTTCTTTAGAAAAGGCAATAAATGTTTATACAATGAGGCTGCTCACCTGATGTAGTTGTGAAAACCCACAACTGGTAATGATCGCTCAAATACAAGTAGCTGCTGCAGGACCGTACTTTCCACAGATCCCTGTGGTTTGATCAGCTCCCAGGACTCAGTACCTCGAGGTCCGCGCTGCCACTTCAGAAAAGGAACAAAAGAAGCCAGTACAAGGGAATGTCTGGATCAACGATTCTTCTTTAATATCCTACGCGTTTCAGAGTTATCTCCCAACTCCTTCATCAGGGAATGTCAGGACATCAGGACATTCCCTAATGAAGGAGTTGGGAGATAACTCTGAAACGCGTAGGATAGTAAAGAAGAATTGTTGATCCAGACATTCCCTTGTACTGGCTTCTTTTGTTCCTTTTCTGAAGTGGCAGCGCGGACCTCGAGGTACTGTGTCCTGAGAGCTAACCACGCAGTACTAAGCAAACCACGCAGTACTAAGCACTGAGCCACCGCGCAGTGCTAACCACTGAGACACCGCACTGTGCTAACCACTGAGCCACTGCGCAGTGTTAACCACTAAGCCACTGCGCTGTGCTAACCACTGAGCCACCGCGCTGTGCTAGCCACCATACAGTGCTAGCCACTGAGCTACCACGCACTGCTAACCACTGAGCCACCGTATACTCTGCTACCCACTCAGCCACCTGTATACACACAATTCATTTCACCGCACTCCCCTAACTATTAGTAAATAAACTATATATGGATTCTAGACTACCCGATTCTTTAGAATCGAGCCGCCATCTAGTCATCTTGATAAATTATTTCATCATCCCCAAACATCCTTTCAATTGATGGGATAAGAAAAGTGTCCAAAATATCAATGGAAACTTGGGCATTTATTGAAGATGTAATGACAGCCATCTCCCCAGTGCATTTACCTGACATGCAGCCCCATATCATCAATGACTGTGGAAATTTGCGTGTTCCCTTCAGGCAGTCATCTTTATAAAACTCATTGGAACGACACCAAACAAAAGTTCCAGCATCGTCACCTTGCCCAATGCAGGTTCGCGATTCATCACTGAATATGACTTTCACCCAGTCATCCACAGTCCACGATTGCTTTTCCTTAACCCATTGTTTTCTGTTTAGGTGTTAATGGTGGATTATGTTTAGCTTTTCTGCATGTAAATCCCATTTCCTTTAGGCGGCTTCTTACAGTTCGGTCACAGACATTGACTCCAGTTTCCTCCCATTCGTTCCTCATTTGTTTTGTTGTGCATTTCCCATTTTGGAGACATATTGCTTTAAGTTTCCGGTCTTGATGCTTTGATGTCTTCCTTGGTCTACCAGCATGTTTCCCTTTAACAACCTTCCCATGTTGTTTGTATTTGGTCCTGATTTTAGACACAGCTGACTGTGAGCAACCAACATCTTTTGCAACAATGCCTGATGATTTACCCTCTTTTAAGAGTTTGATAATCCTCTCCTTTGTTTCAATTGACATCTCTGGTGTTGGAGCCATGATTCATGTCAGTCCACTTGGTGCAACAGCTCTCCAGGGTGTGATCGCTCCTTTTGAGATGCAGACTAACGAGCAGATTTTATTTGGTGCAGGTGTTAGTTTTGGGAATGGAAATTTACAGGGTGATTCCATTATTTTTGCCAGGGGTTGTATAATACCACCAAATTATGTAAACACAATACTGCCATACAACTCCTATATAATACCACCATGCAATGCCTATATAATACTACAATACAATACCCACATAATGGAGCCCGAGCACTAATTTTATGTGATCTATTGGAGGAATAATGTGTGCATGGTGGAGAGCCCTGAATGATGTAACTCCTAGGGCCACACTTGTATTCAGTGATAATACCGCCACATATTTAGATGTATATAAAATATAAGGGGAGACAACAGAGGCGCAATAGTGCCCTATCAAAGAGTATAGAATAGGGTCTTAAAGGTATAATCAGGTTTACACTAACCTGGTCCAGTTGTGATTCCCACAACTGGAATAAAGGCGTTGGTTTAGTATTGTAGGCTGCTGCTGGACTTCCACCTCCACATAATAGTGGGTGCTTCAGGAGTTTTGGGATCAATAGGTGTGCTACAGTCCGCGCTGCCCGGTCATCCAAGGAAACACAAGGGAAGCAATATTCCAAGTAAAAAGGGTATCTTTATTCTTCAAACCGACGCGTTTCGGCGCCCAATCCTGGCACCGTCGATTGGCGCCGAAACGCGTCGGTTTGAAGAATAAAGATACCCTTTTTACTTGGAACATTGCTTCCCTGGTGTTTCCTTGGATGACCGGGCAGCGCGGACTGTAGCACACCTATTGATCCCAAAACATATTTAGATGTGGATTTAGTATTGGGGCAGTGATAACACTTTTACCCCCAAAATGTTTGTTTTTTATATTCTATATTTTAGATTCGTGACATGAAGACCCTGAAGTCCACGGCTTTCCACGGGAACCATTTATTTTACTGGGAGTCATTGGGAAGCCAAGCGGAGATCGAGTTCAATGGCGACTTCTCGCAGGACAGAGTCAGCGTCCGGGCTCAGTACTGGGCGAAGGAGCGAGGACGGCATAGGCGGGCGCAGGCTGGCACCACCTAATGATGTCACATGAGTGCTCCAACCAGAGGTGGGCACCACCCAATGATGATGTCACCTGAGTGCTCCGACCAAAGGCGGGCACCACCTAATGATGATGTCACCTGAGCGCTCCGACATCATTATCTTCTGGAGAACAAAACTTTACTCAGACATTTTGTATAATTTTATATTGTTTTTTTTACATTCTGATAATCCTCCTCTTGTCTGTAATACCTGGAAGACTTCATAGATTAAAAAACACCTACATAATAGTAGAACACTTTATATTGGCATTTTATTTAACATTTTTGTATTACACCTGTAATACTCTGTGCTGCTGTTGCTACTCCTTTAACCATCTATCATGCCTCAGAGTCCATCATCTTGGTATATATCGGAGATGGCGTGCAGATTGCTTATGGGGCTTGCTAATGTGCTCACTGTTTCTCTGAAATACTCTGTGCTGCTTGGGAAGCCCGCTGCTGCCATCTTTTCAGTCTGCACTGTCCATTTCTCCCTCCTTACACCTTGGCACTGTCCCTGTCTGTTAAGCATAGCATTATCACACATGGACTGGTTATTGTCTCCCACAATATCCCTCCTGAAATACTCTGTGCTGCCGGGTGCATCTGCTCCTGCCATCTTTCCCTTCTATGACGTCCATTTTTCCCTCCTCTACTACCTTTTACACTCTCCGTTGTCTACTTTGACACTCTAAATCTCTTAATCTCACTGCACTGCCCTTAACAACAAAAGGAGGGCAGGTGGTCAGTGCCTCTCTGAAATACTCTGTGCTGCTGGATACGCCTGCTTCCACCATCTATTCTGTCTATGGCATCCATTTCTTCCTCCTCTACTACCTTTTACACTCTCCAATGTCCACCCTGACACTCTACGTCTCCTAATATCACAGCACCGCCTTTAACTAACATCACAACAAAAGGAGGGCAGGTTGCCACCGTTCTGAAATACTCTGCGCTGCTGGTTCACTTTTCTTCTGCCATCTTTCAATCTGTGGCATCCAGTTTTGCTTTTATCTCCATCGAGGCACAACCCCTGTCTTATGTAGCCCTGAGTAGCGGGATCATGGACTCGAGCAATATCCCCTCCCTAAATTCTCTGTGCTGCTGGAGGTCTCTGCTTCTGCTATTGGCGCATCCACAGGGACCGAGGTACTCAGAACCGGGCTGAATGTCTTTGGGGGTGCCAAGGTGCCGTTGCTCAGTCCTGTTGTCCCAGATGCGGCAATAAAAGGAGGTATTTACAAATAGATTTGTGACGCCACCCGTGGTATGTGGTGACCACCGCTGCCGTATTCCTGCTGGGGACGGTGACTTAGGGCAGCGTGGATTGTAAGCTCTCCTTGGGTAGGGCTGGATATTCTCAGGGTAGGTGTGATGGATAATGACGTGCTCTGGATGCTACACCTGGTTCTCCTCAGCAGCCTCTAGCAGCATGTAGGGACAGGGGTATGTGGCTCCGCAGATGGGGGATTTGCTGCAGCTTAACAATGACAGTCTCACACAACTTTGAGCTGACCGGGTACTTTACTTTTCATTGTTCTTTAGCAGCAGGTTATACAACACAATTCAGTTTTTACACTCCACCGGGGGACCCGGGTTCTTACTGCATCAAAGATGGTTCCTCTGCATCGCTTCCCTCAAAATACCATTCAGGCCTTTCTCTCTCTCCTGTCCTCACCTAGGGGTTTCGTTCTGGCCGTCACGGGCTTTTAGGGTGATTAGTCCCTCTCTCCAGGTAACCAGCCCTAGTACCATGGCTGTGTTCCTACTCCGTAGCGGTAGTTGGGCATCGGGTCATAGAGTCCCGTACCCCGCCGGGATGTCTCGTGGTTAGGGTCGTGAAGTGTCCCCCGTCACCTCTACAGAGCCGGCTCTCTGGCTGTCCTGGCCTAGCCCTACAGTGATCCAGGTAACTCTGGCCCACCAGGCTCCTTCAGTCTCTTACAGTTCAGTTCGTCTCTTCTCTTTGGGTGTATCGGCTTGGGGATCGGTTCCTTCTCCCTCCTAGGCAATAATATAATAGATATATAATAAGGCAGGCTTCCTTCAGGGCCCCTCGAGCAGTCTGCTCGCCCAACTTAAAAGTTCTAGTATCTGTTCAACAACCTTCTTCCTTTCTCTCCCACTCACTTCTGTCTACTCTCTCACTGTTCCTCCACCCACTTGTCTGTGGTCCTGTCTTTCTCCACCCACACTTCTCTAAACTCCCGCCACCCCTTGCCTTCCTTAGAGTGATTGGCTCAGGGTCTGAGTGGGTCGGTGTGTGTGTTCCTAAGTCGACCGTCTTACCTCATCCTGCTGCAGTTCACCCTGTGGCAGCCCTGGTCGCAGGGGGTGCCACACTATTGCTCAGTCTCTGTAGTCTGTAGCCATTAAAAAGTGACTAATGCCAGATTCACATGTTCATATGGACCCTTAGGTGACAATTAGTGATGTGCGAGCACTACAATGCGTGGATCATTAGTACTGTGTTTCCCCGAAAATAAGACACTGTCTTATATTTTTTTTTTGCTCCAAAAAGTCCGCCATGTCTTATTTTCGGGGGGTGTCTTATATTAGTCAAAAAAAAACTGCACTGCAGCAGCCTCCCATCCCAGTACGGTACCGTGTCCCACTGCAGCAGCCTCCCAGTACGGTACTGCTCCCACTGCAGCAGCCTCCCATCCCAGTACGGTACCGTGTCCCACTGCAACAGCCTCCCATCCCAGTACGGTACCGTGTCCCACTGCAGGCAGGTACCGTGTCCCATCCCAGTACGGTCAGTGTCCCACTGCAGCAGCCTCCCAGTACGGTACCTACTACAGCCTGCCATGTGTGTAAACACACACACACACAATCTCTCACACACACACATCTCACACTCACACACATACACACTTTCACTTTCTTAGCTTACTTCTTTCCTCTGCGGTGCTTTGGTGGTGCACAGTGCAGGAGCCCAGGGCCAATCACAGCCCAGGACTGACATCAGCTGCCCCATGCTTCCTGTGCTGTGATTGGCGCAGGGCTCGAGGGCGGGGTGGAGACCAGCAGAGAGCGCCGGAGCGCTCCAGGGCTGTTAGAGGCAAGCAGACTGGCGGGCGGGGACAGCGGGGAGCGGTGCCACAGATGCGGTCTTGTGATCGGCGGCATGCGTGAGGTACGCCTTATAATCGGGGGGGTGTCTTATATTAGCAAGTAGGGCGCTCCGCAAAGCATGTCTTACTTTCGGGAGGTGCCCTACTTTCGGGGAAACATGGTATGTGCAGGTGCTTGGTAGTCGTAACGAGTAGTCATGCTTGGACGGCCCCAACTCGAGTCAATAAGGAACTCGAGCATTTTTCTAGAAAATTTTCTTGGACATGTGTTGAGCCCATCCAAGCATCTGACTGCACAAGTTGGTTTAAGTGCAGAGCACACCATGCGTGGGTGCTTGGCACTCGAAACGAGTAGGTTGGGTACTCAGACTGGCTTGACTTGAGTACCAAGATCTTCTGGAAAAATGTTGGGAGTTCCCCATTGACTTTTATTATACTTGGTACATGCATTGAGTCTGTCCATGTGTTCAACTGCTCGTTTCGAGTAGCGAGCACTACTGTGCATGGGTACTTGGGAGATTTCAAACATGCAGGCACACGTTTACACGGGTTTGAGTCATCTACCAAAGAGATCTTTTGGAAAAATGCTCAAGTTCCCCATTGAATTTCATTATACAGTACTTAGCACACGCGTTGAGCCCTTACAAGCGTCCGACCTGCTTGTAGTGAGTACCGAGCATCCACTCATGGTAGTGCTCCATACTCTTGGACCAGCTCAACGCGTATGCCAAGTACTGTATAATGAAATTCAATGGGGAATTTTAACAGTTTTCCAGAAGATCTTGGTACTCTAGTCGAGCCAGTCCGAGCATCCAACATACTCGTTTTCAAGTCCAGAACACTCACCCATGGTAGTGTTCGGTATTTGAAACAAGCACTCGGATGCTCAGATGGCTCAATGTGTGTACCAATGTAAGTCAGATCTTTTTGGTACTCAATTCGCGTCTGTACAAGTGTGCACAGTAGTGCTATAATGGACGTCAATGGGGAACTCGAGTATTTTTCCAGAAGATCTTCTTGGAACTCAGTCACGTCCGTCTGAGTATCTGACCTGCTCGTTAAGAGTACCAAACACCCCCGCATGCTAGCGCCCGGTACTTAACACAAGCAGTCGGATGCTCGAATGGGCTCAATGCATGTACCAATGGAAGTTAGTGGGGAACTCGAGCAATCCGTCATAGCATCCAACCCTCTGGTTACATGTACTGAACACCCGCACATGGTAGTGCTCGGTACTCGTAACGAGCAGGTCAAGCACACGGATTGTTGCTACTCGAATACCAAGAATAATGGAAGTCAATAGGTGACACGCCCCTCCAGGGCCTTAGGATACTCTGAATCGGGTTTGAGGCCTCGTGGGAGTCACAGGTGTCGAGACCCTGCTCCGTGACCCTGGTGGTGTCATTAAAAGTTTGGTGTGGGTGGCTCTCTGTAAACTGTAAAAATTTAAACTGGTCCTATTTTTTAGGTCCAGGTGTAATTAAATGGCCATACTCCTATTACCTATAAAAATGAGGAGGTTAAATCTCAGAGAAAACACCCAAACAAAAGTGCCTCATTGAGTCCCCTAGGTGAAACTGTATCCAGTCTAAATATCCATTGGGTCTCTTTTTGTAAAATCATTTTGTTCCAATCACCTCCTCTAGGGTTTCGTTTTACTACTTCCACAACGCAGAACGAGACCTAGTGGGCAAGTTCTAAACCCAATAAATGTGTGACCTTGAACAAGAGTGGTGAATTATCCATCTATTGTAGTAAGTTTAGGTCAAGCCTCCAGTGAGCGGGGACACCAATAAAAATTAAGGTGCAATCAAACTCCGCTGGTAGGCAGGGAAAGTTGAGTTTAGAACCCCGGTGGGTCGATTGAAAACCAGTAGTTATATGCCATCTGACTTTTTATACTTTTATTCATTGTTTTGGTATCAGCACTTTGGTGAGGTGTGTTTTGCCGTCCTAATAAAGTTTTGTAAAAAATTGTACACTGTTGGGGTTATTTTTTATAAATATATTTGTACTTCCCCATACATTGGATAAATCCTTGATACGTTTGAATTAATGATGCCGCCCAATAGGGCAAGAATAAAGCTCAGACTGAGTATGTGTACTGCTGCTCAACTCCAAACCAGATTAAAGTACCATATTCTGCTGGATAGACGTGATAAAGGTGTTGTCCGGTCAAGACTCTCTAAACTCAGCTTCAAAGCACTGGTGAACAGAGTTCTTGAAGGGGTTTTTCACTAATTTCACAGTTTTTCTTTTTTTGTCCTAAATAACACTGGACTTTTACTTCTACTACTATCCTGCTCCTATACGATGAGCTCTCTGCAGCTCGATATTCTTCTGTTGTGTTTCTGGTTGGAAGTAGCATAACCAGAAACACGACATACTAAAATGGGGCATCACTGGTGGGGTTGTGGCTCTGTGAGTGACAGCAGCCTGGGCACATCACTGGTGGGGTCGTGTCTCTGTGAGTGACAGCAGCCTGGGCACATCACTGGTGGGGTGTGGCTCTGTGAGTGACAGCAGCCTGGGCACATCACTGGTGGGGTCGTGTCTCTGTGAGTGACAGCAGCCTGGGCACATCACTGGTGGGGTCGTGTCTCTGTGAGTGACAGCAGCCTGGGCACATCACTGGTGGGGTCGTGGCTCTAGTGACAGCAGCCTGGGCACATCACTGGTGGGGTCGTGTCTCTGTGAGTGACAGCAGCCTGGGCACATCACTGGTGGGGTCGTGGCTCTGAGTGACAGCAGCCTGGGCACATCACTGGTGGGGTCGTGGCTCTGTGACAGCAGCCTGGGCACATCACTGGTGGGGTCGTGTCTCTTGAGTGACAGCAGCTGGGCACATCACTTGTGGGGTTGAGGCTCTGTAGATGACAGCAGCTTGGGACATCACTTGTGGGGTCATGGCTCTGTGAATGACAGCAGCTGGGCACATCACTGGTGGGGTCGTGTCACTGAGAGTGACAGCAGCCTGGCACATCACTGGTGGGGTCGTGTCTCTGTGAGTGACAGCAGCCTGGGCACATCACTGGTGGGTCGTGTCTCTGTGAGTGACAGCAGCCTGGAATCACTGTGGTCGTGGCTCTGTAGTGACAGCAGCCTGGGCACAATCACTGGTGGGTGTGTCTCTGTGAGTGACAGCAGCCTGGGCACATCACTGTGGGTCGTGTCTCTGTGAGTGACAGCAGCCTGGGCACATCACTGTGGGGTCGTGGCTCTGTGAATGACAGTAGCCTGGGCACATCAATGTGGGTTCGTGCTCTGTGATGACAGAGCTGGGCACATCACTGGTGGGGTCGTGTCTCTGTGAGTGACAGCAGCCTGGGCACATCACTGGTGGGGTCGTGTCTCTGTGAGTGACAGCAGCCTGGGCACATCACTGGTGGGGTCGTGGCTCTGTGAGTGACAGCAGCCTGGGCACATCACTGGTGTGGACGGGGGGCTGTCTCTGTGAGTGTCAGGATGCCCAGACCAGACTTCACTCTCCTCTCAGCCTCATTTACTGTGCTTCCATCTTAATAGCAGTATGATGTGCCTATTAGAATATATCACAGGGCCTGTATCTACTGATCGGCCCTTAGAAGCGCATGTCAGATGAAAGCCCGGTACTGTAAACCAGGCTGAGGAGAGTGAAGTCTGATTTGGACATGCGTGCCCAGACTGCTGTCACTCACAGAGGCAGCCCCGCACTCTACCAGTGATGTTCCCCGCCCCCACAAATAATGTGCCCTGTTCTGTACGGCCAATTATGATCCCCAGATCTGAAGTAGCAGAGCCAGAAAAACAGGAGATTATTATTATTATTTATTTATATAGCGCCATTATATTCCATGGCGCTTTACATGCTAAAAGGGCAGATTAGGACAAGTAACATAGTAACAATACAAGTAACAATAAATGTTGACAATTCAGTTGTGCAGATACAAGAGGGGAGAAATCCTGTCCGCGAAGGCTCAAGTCTAGAGGGGCGGGTGGGGATACAGTGGGAGGGGGAAATTCCAGTTGTGAGGCAGTGTGGTGGACGGGTCTTATTGCAGGTGGTAGGCTTGGCGGAAGAGGTGGGTCTTCAGGCTTCTTTTGAAGGTTCCCAGGGTAGGAGAATGTCTGATGTGTTGGGGCAGTGAGTTCCAGAGTCTGGGTGAAGCACGGGAGAAATCCTGTATGCGGTTGTGCGAAGAGGATATAAGGGGGGAGTAGAGGAGAAGCTCTTGGGAGGATCGCAGGTTGTGTGAGGGTAGGTATCGGGAGACCATGTCAGAATGTATGGAGGGGACAGGTTGTAAATGGCTTTGTATGTCATGGTTAATGTTTTAAACCGGGATCTCTGGGAAGTAGGGAGCCAGTGAAGGGCTTGGCAGAGGGGGGAGAACAGGGGAGTAGCGGGGAGACAGATGGATTAGGCGCAGCGGAGTTCAGGATAGATTGGAGAGGTGCAAGAGAGGTATTGGAGAGGCCGGTGAGCAGGAGGTTGCAGTAATCGAGGCAGGAGATGATGAGAGCGTGAATAAGGGTTTTAGCAGTGTCGTGGTCAAGGAAAGTGTGAATCCTGTAGATGTTTTTGAGCTGGAGTCGGCAGAGGTGGCAAGGCTGGATGTGGGGCTTGAAGGAGAGGGAAGAGTCAAGGATAACCCCGAGGCACTTGGCATGGGGACTGGAGAGATAGAGCAGTCGTTGACGACAATGGATAGGTCAGGTAGTGAGGGGGAGCGTCTTGGGGGGAAGACTATGAACTCGGTTTTGTTCATGTTCAGCTTAAGGAAGCGAGCAGAAAGAAGGATGAGATGGCGGACAGGCAGTGTGGAATTTTGGATAGAAGGGAGGCGATGTCAAAACCAGACAGGTAGATTTGGGTGTCATCGGGGTAGAGGTGATTATTGGAGGCCATGGGACTCAATGAATTGCCCTAGGCCGAGAGTGTAGATTGAGAACAGTAATGGTCCAAGAACCGAGCCCTGGGGGACCCCGACAGATAGGGGGTAGGGCGAGGAGGATGTGTGGGAGTGGGTGACGCTGAAGGTGCAGGTCCGTTAAGTATGAGGAGATCCAAGAGAGGGCAAGGTCCGTGATGCGAAGAGATTCCAGGATCTGTAGTAGAAGGGAGTGGTCAACAGTGTCGAAGGCGGCGGACAGGTCGAGGAGGAGGAGAACAGAGTAGTGGCGCTTGCTTTTGGCAGTCAGTAGGTCATTTGTGACTTTGGTCAGGGCTGTTTCAGTGGAGTGGAGGGGTCGGTAGCCAGATTGCAGGCGGTCAAAGAGGGAGCAGGAGGAGAGGTGAGAGGGACAGCTCAGAGTGGACATGCGTCAGTAGTTTCAGAGGCGAAAGGGAGGAGAGATATAGGGCGGTAGTTGGAGACAGTTGTGGGATCGAGGGAGTGGTTTTTTGAGGATGGGTGTGATTGAAGGCTGAGGGGAAGGTGCCAGTGGTAAGTGATAGGTTGAAAAGATGAGTTAGGGCTGGGATGATAACGGAGGTGAGGTTGGGAATAAGGTGGGATGGGAGTGGGTCGTGGGTGCTGGTGGTGAGGTGTGATTTTGACAGGAGGGAGGAGAGCTGGTCTTCAGTTATGGTGGGGAAGCAGTTGATGGAAGTCGAGGGCGGTATAGGTGACAGGGGAGGCTGTGGGGACAGTGGATCAAAGCTGTCTCTGATTCTGTCAATCTTTTCTTTGAAGAAGGAGGCAAAGTCTTCTGCAGAGATAAGGGGAGAGGGAGGGGGAGCAGGCGGGCGGAGTAAGGAATTGAAGGTTTTGAAAAGTTGCTGGGGATTGTGGGACAGGGGGTTATTAGGGATAAGAAGGTTTGTTTGGCGGTGGCAAGCGCAGTCTTGAAGGCGATGAGGGACTGTTTGAACAGCGCAAAATGCTCAGTGGAACATGATTTTTTCCATCGCCTCTCGGCGACCCTGGATGCCCGTCTCAGGTCTTTAGTGAGGGTGGTGTGCCAGGGTTGCCTATTAGTGCGTGAAGCGTGATATGTGAGGGGGCTGCTAGGTCGAGGGCCTTGGTTAATGTGGTGTTGTAGAGTGTGGTGGCAGTGTCTGTGTCACATATAGATATTATGTTGGCGAGAGGGAGGAGGGATCAATGTGTTTTAGGTTTCTGCGGGGATGATCAAGTTTGCGGAGAGGAGGTGATGTAGTAGGGGAGGTGAGGAGGAGGAGGTCAGCAGATTGTGGTCAGACAGGGGGAGGGTTGAGTTTGTGAGGTTAGTAACGGAGCAAAGACGGGTAAAAATGAGATCCAGCGTGTGGCCATCTTTGTGCGTGGCAGAGGAGGACCATTGGGAGAGCCCGAAGGAGGAGGTCAGGGAAAGAAGTTGAGAGGCGATTTGGTGGGCAGTGTCAATGGGGATATTGAAATCGCCCATAATGATGGTGGGGATGTCAGTAGAGAGGAAATGAAGTAGCCAGGTGGTAAAGTGGTCGAGGAAGGTGGGGATGGATCCAGGGGGGCGATAGATGACGGCTAGCTGGAGGTTACAAGGGGAGAAGATGCGGACAGAGTGGGCTTCAAAAGATGGGAGAGTAACAGAAGGGGGTAATGGAATAGGGGCGAAGGAGCAGGTGTCAGGAGTATGTCGACACCTTCGCCATGTTTGTCAGAGGGGCGGGGTGTGTGGGAAAGATTGAATCCGCCGTAGGATAGCGCAGCAGGGGAGGCTGTGTCAGAGGGGGTGAGCCAGGTCTCTGTGATGCCAAGGAATGAGAGTTTATTAGAAATAAAGAGTTCATGGATGTCTGGGAGCTTATTACAAACTGAGCGGGCGTTCCAGAGTGCAGAGAGATCTGCTTACAGGAGCAGGGTAGCTAGTGATTGTATATTAAGAAAGTGTTAGGCTACTTTCACATTACGATTTTGCTAAATCCGATGCTGTCTGATGAAAATCGGACAGCATCAGATCCAAACTGATCCCTGCAATCGGATGCCAAATAGACTCCGATTCCGACATTTTGCAAGATCAGTTTGGGCTGTCACCTAGCTCCCCTCCTCTCTGCCTCCTGTCATCTTGCTGTCTCCCTGTTTTGCCCAGTCTCCGATTTTTGCACCGGAAAGAAATCAGACAAAATCAGATCGGACGCAAATCGGATGGCAATTAGTGCACATCCAATTCGGTCCAATCCCCATAGGGTGACATGGGGCCAAATTCAGATCCGATGCTGTCGTAGTGTGAAACCAGCCTTAGTTAGGACAAATAAAAAGGAGAAATTATTAGAGGAAAACCTCTTTAATATTATGTATACCATCTATTGCTATACTGTAGATTTGAGTACTGTAAATTGTGTACTCCTGCCCTTATCCTCAGTCAGTTCCCTGACTGTCCGAGTATAGGAGGTGCTAGAGAGCTGCAGGTTCGGTGGCAAATTCGTCACAGACTAATAATAATTTATTGTTTAAAGGGTATGCTGAAGACAAAAGAATTGTCAGTGAGATCTGAACGATTTAGTGCAGGTCTACGTATGAGGACTTTGCAATTTGTTGGGAGGATACTGTCCCACCAATTGTGAACACGGCCGGATGCAGATCCAAACCGCAGTTACTGTTCACTAAGGTCACACTGAGATTTATAATTAAGAAATGAAGATTCAACACATTCTTTTCTGTTATTAAAGCAATAATAAATAATTCTAATAAAAAGGAGAGAAGATAAATTATTTATACAAATGTAGAACAATCATCTTTACAAATCAAGATATAAATAGTGACGTCAGAGATAAGTGACAATGAAAGCAAAACCTTCTGGACAGGGGCCCCTGTACTTTAGTGTGAAAATTGTTGAAAATCAGATTTCTGTATTTATGATAAAATTCTTTCCTTGTTGAATACTTGGAGAGACGAGTATGGGTATGTATCCTCTGCAACTGAAGGTCATTCAATCTTGTAGCCATGGTATACGATGTCAGGGAGCTTGTGTCACGTGAGCCGTCCAGATAGCGCTGAAAGAAAAAAAGTCAAATCGGAGGGGACCTAGGGGACCCGTACACGGATAAGTCTCCTAGAATAGTGCAAAAAATCAATACTAAAGCCATACAGAAATGATAAGTATAGAAAGGGATGGGTAGAAGTGGTAGGAGTAGAGAAGCAAGAAAGGAGTAGAAGGAAGTAGAAAGATGATATACGCGTTTCCCCGAAAATAGACATCATAGGGGGCTTGCAGAACTGCTAAATTTAACCCTTCCCGACCCTTGGCCACCTTTGGGCCATGAAAACAAGTTAATTTCCGACCATGCCACCCCTGCGCCATGGAATGATCGGGCTCCTGCAGTCAAGTGAGGGTCTCACTGACCTGCACTCGGCCTGCAGGTACATAGGGAGTTATACAACACCCTAAGGGGGTCGATTTGCCCCACAAGACCCCCCCCCCCCCGGCTACAGGCGCGGTGATTGGACTCAAAAGTGAAGTAAATGAGGATCTAGCTGCAGGAAGTGATCTGACAGCTCCAGCACAGTGATCCACATGACATTATTGATCACTGTGGATCACTGTGCTGGATCTGTTAGATCACTTTCTACAGCTGGATCCTGAGGATCTAGCTGCAGGAAGTGATTGACAGCTCCAGCACAGTGATCCACAGTGACCATTACTGATCACTGTGGATCACTTTGCTGGATCTGTCAGATGACTTTCTACACCTGGATCCTGAGGATCTAGCTGCAGGAAGTGATCTGACAGCTCCAGCACAGTGATCACAGTGACCATTATGTGATCACTGTGGATCACTGTGCTGGATCTGTCAGATCACTACAGCTGGATCCTGAGGATCTAGCTGCAGGAAGTGATTGACAGCTCCAGCCAGTGATCCACAGTGACCATTATGATCATGACAATACTAACCCGGGGTGCTGGAGGGGTGTCAGGGATCACCTATTCTGCAGCTGGCATCACTGAGATGATTACCAACTAGATCTGGTGCAGATTTAAGCAATCTTGACCAAAGTTTACCCGGGCGCATGATGCACATAGTGGGTACTGCGCCGGGCTCTTAGATCGCGCTCTGCAGCCGATCTACCTGCATGGGCATCGAGCTGCAGAAAGCGATCTGGAAGCCCAGGCGCAGTGATGACATAGTGGGTCACTGCGCCCGGGGTGTCAGATCACTTTCTGCAGCTCGATCCCCATGTTGGGGATCAGGCTCCAGAGTAGCGATCTGACAGCAAAGGCGATCGAGCGTCGTGGACTTCGTTGTGGACTACGTCGGACAATCGAACGTCGTGGGACCTTCGTTATGGACTACGTGTAGCGATGAGCGTGCGTGGGACCTTCGTTGTGGACTACGTCGGATCTTTTATAATAAAGATGGAGTCTGAATTGTGTATGTGTTTTTTTTCAAATAAAAAGATTTTTCTCTGTGTGTATTTATTGACCATTTACCATACTAGAGATTCCTAATGGCGGGTCTAAAATTGGGCCAATATTATGAATCTCGGGCTTAATGCCAGCTGCCAATAAAAAGCTGGCATTAACCCCTTTATTACCCAGTTAGCCACTGGCACCAGGGCAACTGGAAGAGCGTGGGTACAGCGCCAGAAAATGGCGCTTCAATGAATGCGCCATTTTCTGGGGCGGTCTGCGGGCTAGCAATTCGCAGCATGGGGGCCCAGAACGCTTGGGCCTCTCTATGCTAAGGATTCCAGCCCCCAGCTGCTTAGTTGTACCTGGCTGGACCAAATATATGGCGGAGCCCCACGTAATTTTTTTTCTAGAATTCGTTCTAGAAATAAAAAAAAAATGGGCTTCGCTGTATTTTTGTTTGCCAGCCAGGTACAATGAGGCAGCTGGGCTGGTTGCAGTCCGTAGCTGCCAAGTTGTACCTGGCTGGACTAAAAATATGGCGGAGCCCTATGTCATTTTTTTTCTAGAAATAATTCTAGAAATAAAAAAAAAATAGGCTTCACTGTATTTTCGGTTGCCAGCCAGGTACAATGAGGCAGCTGGGGGCAGTCCGTAGCTGCCAAGTTGTACCTGGCTGGACCAAAAATATGGCAGAGCCCCATGTCATTTTTTTTTTTTTTCAAATTCTACAAATAAAATTACATGGAGCTTTGCCGTATTTTTGGTTGCCAGCCAGGTACAACTTGGCAGCTAGGGGGCTGGAATCCTCAGGATGGAGAGACCCAAATGTTTTGGGCCCCCTATGTTGCGAATTGCAACTACTAGACTAGTATGTTTTTTCACAAAAGTTTCTTTATTCATTTATACGGCTCAATTTGTGAAGCACATGGGGGTTCAAAGTGCTCACTGTGCATCTAGATATGTTCCCTGGGGGTCTAGTTTCCAAAATGGGGTCACTTGTGGGGGAGCTCTAATGTTTAGGCACACAGGGGCTCTCCAAACGCGACATGGTGTCCGCAAACAATTCCAATTGTGAGCGGACACCATGTCTCATATGGAGAGCCCCTGTGTGCCTAAACATTGGAGCTCCCCCACAAGTGACACCATTTTGGAAAACTAGACCCCCCAAGGAACGTATCTAGATGTATAGTGAGCATTTTGAACCCCCAGATGCGTCACAAATTAATCCGTAAAAATGAAAAAAGAAGAAAATTTTGTGGAAAAAAAAAGTACTTTTTAATTTTTACGGATTCATTTGTGAAGCATCTGGGGGTTCAAAGTGCTCACTATGCATCTAGATACGTTCCTTGGGGGGTATAGTTTCCAAAATGCAGTCACTTGTGGGGCAGCTTTAATGTTTAGGCACACAGGCCCAAAGCGGTCTCCATATTGACTGGTGTCCGCTCACAATTGGAATTATTGCGGACACCATGTCGCATTTGGAGAGCCCCTGTGTGCCAAAACATTGGAGCTCCACCACAAGTGACCCCATTTTGGAAACTAGACCCCCCAGGGAACATATCTAGATGCATAGTGAGCACTTTGAACCCCCAGGTGCTTTCAAAATTAATCCATAAAAATGAAAAAAGAAAATTTTTGTGTAATAAAAAGTACTTTTTAATTTTACGGAATCAAATTATGAAGCACCTTGGAATCAAAGTGCTCATTATGCATCTAGATACGTTCGCTGGGGGGGTCTAGTTTCCAAAATGGGGTCACTTGTGGAGGAGCCCCAATGCTTAGGCACACAGGGGCTCACCAAACGCAACATGGTGTCAGCTAAGAATTTGAGCTGATTTCCAATCAAATTGTTAGCGGACACCATGTCGCGTTTGGAGAGCCCCTGTGTGCCTAAACATTGGAGCTCCCCCACAAGTGACCCCATTTTGGAAACTAGACCCCCCAGGGAACGTATCTAGATGGGTAGTGAGCATTTCGAACCCCCAGGTGCTTTACAAATTGATCTGTGAAAATGAAAAAGTACTTTTTTTTTTTCACAAAAATTCTATTTTAGCCTAATTTTTTTCGTTTTCACATGGCAACAGGATAAAATTCATCCTAAAATTTGTTGGCCTATTTCTCCTGAGTACACCGATACCTCATAATGTGGTCATAAACCACTGTTTGGGCACACAGCAGGGCTCAGAAGTGAAGGAGCGCCATTTCACTTTTTGAATGTAAAATTAGCTCCAAAATTCAAATGTCGCTCCTTCCCTTCTGAGCCCTGCCGTGCGCCCAAACAGTGGTTTATGACCACATATGAGGTATCGATATACTCGGGAGAAATTGCACAACACATTTAAGATCCATTTTATCCTGTTGCCCATGTGAAAATGAAAGAATTGAGGCTAAAAGAACATTTTTGATAAAAAAAATTAAAATATCCATTTTTTGTTTCCAATTTGCTTAGTTCCTGTGAAGCACCTGAAGGGTTAATAATCTTCTTGAATGTAGTTTTGAGTAGCTTGAGGGGTGCAGTTTTTGGAATGGTGTCACTTTTGAGTGTTTTCTGTCACGTACACCCCCAAAAGGACTTCAATGTGATGTGGTCACTAAAAAAATGGTTTTGTAAATTTTGGTTGAAAAATGAAAAATTGCTCATGAACTTTGAACCCTTATAACTTCTACCAAAATTTTTTTTTTTTTGCCAAATTGTGCTGATGAAGTAACATGTGGAAATATATTAATAACTTTTTTGTCTCACATATCTCTCTGGTTTATCAGAAAAAAAAAATTCAAAATGTGAAAATTGTGAAATGTTCAAACCTTTTTTGCCATATTTTTGATTTTTTTCACAAATAAACGCAAAAATTATCGACCTAAATTTAATACTAGCATGAAGGCCAATATGTCATGAAAAAACAATCTCAGAATCGCTAGGATCGGTTGAAGCGTTCCAGAGATATAACCTCATAAAGGGACATGGTCAGAATAACAAAAAATGCCAAGGTCTTTAGGGTCAAAATAGGCTGGGTCCTGAAGGGGTTAGGCTGGCTTCAACTGCAGATGATCTGCAAGTTTTCAGATGCATCTGCAAGTTGTGAGCATGCTGACCGCGGCCCCTATGTTATAATAGGGCGCACGCGGTGTGAAAGCTCTCATTCACTCCTTATTGTACTGTCAGCAGCGTATGCCTGCTTACAGATCACACTCTCCGCCCGCAGCATGGACGCTAAATTCGCTGCGTCACAGTGCGACGGGATGTGTGATCTGTCAGCAGGCATACGCCTGCTGACAGTACACTATAGGAGTGAATGAGAGCTTCACACCGCGTGCGCCCTATTATAAACATAGGGGCCGCGGTCAGCATGCTCACACTTGCAGATGCATCTGCAAAACGCTGCAGATCCATCTGCAAGTGTGAAGGCAGCCTTAAGGACTTCCTGAAAATAAGACCTAGCAAAGTTCATTAATTTTTTTAAGCATGCCCACCTAACAGGGCATGCAGGTGTGATTATACTGTATTTACTGTAGCCCGCCCGTGGTGCCACGCTGAGCTCTCCGCTGACCAGAGGGCAGCAGCTAATATTGTCGCATGACGTTACATGCAGGCCTCTGATTGGTTGGCGGTTTACTTTACATGTACGGCAGCTGAACCAGAGAGCTCAGAGCGGTGGAGGAATACGGTATCATAAACACAAACCAGAGGTCCATAGAGAAAAGGTGTTCTGTTTTTTTTTTTCCAGGAACCGTAATGGGGATATGGGGATCATAAAGCTGAATTACTTACAGGTAATGTTTTTTTTACTGGAGCCATGACAGCACCACCTGGGAAAGGGTCTGCCCATCCAGGACAGGAAACCCCTGAAATAAAAAAAGAGAATTTTGTTTACGTACCGTAAATTCTTTTTTCTTTAATCATCAATGGGAGACCCAGACAATGGGGTTTAGGGCACTGCCCTCCGGAGGTCACACTAGGTACTACAAGTTTGTAGACACCGCCCCCTCCGCTTATAAACCCCTACCGCAGGGAACATCCTCAGTTTGGTCCATAAGCTGCGAGGAGACAAATAAACCACACCCGAAACGTCGGGAAGAAAACCGTGCACAGACGGTCCAACAACCCGGATAACACTGTCCCAACGGGGAACAGATCAAATGCAAAACATGCAACGGAACAACTGGGTGGGTGCTGGGTCTCCCATTGATGATTAAAGAAAAAAGAATTTACGGTACGTAAACAAAATTCTCTTTTTTCTGGTCATCATAATGGGAGACCCAGACAATGGGGATGTCCTAAAGCAATACCCCAGGGCGGGAAGAGTTCCTCAAAAGACAGATAACACATGGTCCCCCTTAAAGGTGGGCAACCGCCGCCTGGAGGACCCGCCTGCCCAAACTCGCGTCCGCAGAGGCATGGGCATGCACCATATAGTGCTTAGAGAAAGTGTGCAGGCTGGACCAAGTGGCCGCCTGACACACCTGTAGAGCAGAAGCTCGATGTCGCAAAGCCCAGGAGGCACCGACAGCTCTGGTAGAGTGCGCCTTCAATCCCACCGGGAGAGGCAAACCAGAAGACCGGTAAGCCTCTTGAATGGGAGCCTTGATCCATCTGGCCAAGGTTGACTTTGATGCCGCGGACCCCTTACAGCGACCTGTCGTAAGGACAAACAATGAATCCGAACTCCGGAAGGAGGCAGTCCTGGACACATAAATGCGTACAGCCCTCACGAGATCCAGAGTATGGAGATCGCGCTCAACCTGATGAACGGGAGCGGGGCAAAATGATGGGAGAACAATCTCCTGGTTCAGGTGAAAAATGGAAACCACCTTTGGCAAGAATTCTGGCCGCGGGCGTAACACCACCTTGTCTTGGTGAACCACCAGGAAGGGTGACTTGCGCGATAGTGCAGCCAATTCTGAGACCCTTCTCAGAGACGTAATTGCCACCAGAAAGACCACTTTCTGGGACAGACGAGAGAGGGAAATGTCTCTCAGTGGCTCAAACGGCGGTTTCTGCAGTGCCGCCAGGACCATGTTAAGGTCCCAAGGGTCCAGTGGTCGCCTGTAGGGCGGAACCACCCGAGACACCCCCTGCAGAAATTGACGGACCCTAGGAAGGAGCGCCAAGCGCCTGTCAAACAGCACTGAAAGAGCCGACACTTGACCCTTCAGGGAGCTGAGGGATAAGCCCAATTCCAAACCCGACTGTAGGAAAGCCAACAATGTCGGGATGGACAAGGGCCACGGGGACCGGCCACCCGAGGCACACCAGGTGAAAAAGATCTTCCACGTTCTGTGGTATATCTTCCTGGAAACAGGCTTCCTAGCCCGAGTCATAGTGGAAACCACAGTAGGAGAGAAGCCTCTGGATGTCAGCAGCCAGGCCTCAAGAGCCATGCAGTCAATCTGAGGGCCCTGGAATTGAGGTGGAAGAATGGGCCTTGCGCGAGCAGATCTGCGCGTTCTGGAAGAGCCCACCGGTGTCCGCCTGACAGTCGCCACAGGTCCGGATACCAGGACCTCCTGGGCCAATCTGGAGCCACTAGAATGGCTATCCTGCACTCCGACCTGATCTTCCACAGAACCCTGGGAATCAGAGCTAGAGGCGGGAACACATATGGGAGATGGAAGCTGGACCAACTCAGGATCAGGGCGTCTGCCCCCAGAGACTGAGGATCCCATGATCTCGCCATGTATTGCGGCACCTGATGATTCAGCCGCGAGGCCATCAGATCCACGTCCGGAGTGCCCCATCTGCTGCAGATGTCCCGGAAGACGTCTGGATGAAGAGACCACTCTCCGGCGTCCATCCCCTGCCGGCTCAGGTAGTCGGCCTCCCAGTTTTCGACCCCTGGGATGTAAACTGCGGAGATCATGCAGTCGTTGTCCTACACCCAGGATAGAATGCGGTGGACTTCGGCGAGGGCCTGAGCACTTCTGGTCCCTCCCTGATGATTTATATAGGCGACGGTCGTCGCATTGTCGGACTGAACCCGAATGGGCTGTCCTGACAGGAACTTCTGAAACGCCAGGAGCGCCAGATAGACCGCCTTGATCTCCAGCACGTTGATCTGCAACACTGACTCCGCCTGAGTCCAGAGGCCTTGAGCCCTGTGATGTAAGAACACCGTACCCCAGCCCTTCAGACTGGCGTCGGTGGTCACCACTAACCATGACGGCTTGAGGAAGGACCGGCCCCGTGACAGGTGATATGGCCGGAGCCACCACTGCAGGGAATCCCTGGTCTGCTGTGAAAGGGCCACCAGCCGATTCAGAGAGATCGTCCTCTTGTCCCATCTGTGGAGAATTTCCAGCTGGAGAGGACGAAGGCGAAATTGTGCGAAAGGCACCGCCTCTATCGCAGCTACCATGCGCCCCACCAGCTTCATCAAGACCCGTAGGGATGATTGTGGTGACAGGAGAACATCTTGCACTCCTGATTGGATGGCCAGCTGTTTGGCTCGAGGCAGAGACACCAGAGCAGAGTCTGTGTGGAAGTCCATGCCCAGGTACGTCAGGGACTGGGTCGGAACCAGGGTTGATTTCTGGACATTGAGAAGCCACCCAAACTGTTCCAGAGACTTCATGGTCACCTCCAGACTCTCCCGACAAAGGTGTTCCGATGGCGCCCTGACCAGCAGGTCGTCTAGATAAGGTATGACGGCGTGTCCCTGCACATGCAGGAGAGCCATCATAGAGGCCATCACCTTCGTGAACACCCGCGGTGCCGAGGCCAACCCGAAGGGCAGCGCCACGAACTGGAAGTGTTCGTCCCCCACTGCGAATCGTAACCAGCGCTGATGAGCCGGTGCAATGGGCACGTGAAGGTAGGCGTCTCTGATATCTATGGACGCCAGGAAGTCTCCCTGCGACACAGCCGCGATCACGGAGCGCAGGGATTCCATGCGGAACTTCCGAACCAACACGTGACGGTTGAACAGCTTGAGGTCCAGAACCGGACGGAAAGAGCCATCCTTCTTTGGGACGATAAAGAGGTTGGAGTAAAAACCCCGGAACCTCTCCCCAGAAGGCACTGGGACCACTACTCCGTCTCTGCGGAGTCCCTCCAACACCAGGTGAAAAACCTGAGCCTTTTCTGGAGATGGGACCGACCGATGGAATCGGTGTATCGGCTGTGACGTCAGCTCTATCCTGTAACCTCGCGAGACTACGTCTCGAACCCACTGATCTTGGACGTGAAGTAGCCACCTGTCTTGAAATCGAGACAGGCGGCCCCCCACCTGTGGGGAGGCAGGACGAGAGAGCGAGTCATGTAGAGGCGGGTTTGGGGGTGGCAGCCGCTGCCCCCGCCGGCTTCTTTTGACGACTCTTGGAGCGCCACTGAGTAGAGGGCTTGCCCCCTCGGTCCGTGCGAGCGGACGTCGCTGATGACTGCGAGCTGGAGCGAAAGGACCACTGCTTTGGGTTCCTTTTAACGGTGTACCGTGGCTTAGGTTTATTCTGCGGGATCTTAGACTCAGCAGAATCCTTTATCAGCTTGTCCAGCTCGGTGCCAAAAAGCCTGTCACCAGAGAACGGAAGATTTTGCAAAATCTTCTTAGACGTGGCATCTGAGTCCCAAAGACGCAGCCACAACAACCTGCGGATCGCTATAGCATTGGCCAAAGCCACAGCTGAGCGAGTGGCAGTTTCCAAAGTTGCCGTCCTGGCGTAGTCCGCATAGGCCCTTGCCCTATCGGTAAGCGCCAGGACCTCTGAACTGGACCCTGCCAGTTCAGTGATACCATCCAAGCAGGTGGTGATCGCCTGCAGGGTCCAGACCGTGGCAAAATTAGGGGCAAATGAAGACCCCACAGCCTCATAAGAAGACTTGGCGAGTTGCTCGACCTGTCTATCAGTCGCATCCTTCAACGAGGAGCTATCAGAGGCAGAGAAAAGGGAGCGTGCAGCAATCCTGGTCATGGAAGTGTCCACCTTCGGGGACTGCGACCACTCCTGAAGCACCTCCTGGGGAAAGGGGAAGCGATTGTCCTTAGATTTGCGGACATAACGCCGCCCAGGATGTAACCTGGGTGCTCTAACCACCCTTCCAAAGTTAGTGTGGTCCATGAAGGAGCCACTTGGTCTAGCCTCCGGCCGCAGCCATTGATAGACCTCCTTCGGGTGTACGTTCACCTCCTCAGGGGGTGTCACGAGACGTAAGGTCTCGTTGATGGAGGACACCAGATCCTCCACCCCGTCTGGTGGTTCAGACACAGACCCGAGAGTCGAACCCCCATCATCCTCCTCACCATCAGAGGGACGCTCCTCCTCAGAGAGAGCCTGGAGCTCGGGTGAATCCTCACGACGAGTCCGCTTAAGGGGTCTCACAGTAGAAGAAAGAGACACCCGGGGGTAACTGGAAGGAGTAGCTGGGCTTTCCAGTCTCCTATTAAGTGCCTCCAGGGATTGCGACATGGAGGACAGCTGGGACAACAGAGATTCATTGATCTTATTCTGTGTTTCCCATGGCCCTGGGATCACCTGGACCTCAGGGTACAGCACCGGAGCTGCTGTCTCAGCAGTGTCAGTCCGGTCCTCTGGGCGTCCGCAGTTATTGCAGGACCCCTCAACCAGTGTCCTGTTGCATGTAGCACAGGCAATGGTGGCATCCGCCGCCTTAGCAGCACGCTTCCTAGCTGAGGACATGGCCACAGTAGGGGGATATAAGCCAATTTGTACAGACAAAACCGGGAATCCCGGTGGCTTACCGACCGCTGTAAAGCGGTAAGAGGAAGCGGTGTGTGTGTGTGGCCTCCGCGAGGGTTTCCGGTCTCCCCTGGAGTGCAGACGTGCGCTGCAGTCAGATCCCAGCCGGGAAGTGAGGGGAAAAGATGGCCGCCGGCAGCTAAGCCGTGGGCGGCGCCGAAAACACGCGGGAAGCACACACGCACGCCCACCGATGACATCACCGTAAGGGCTGCTTCCCATCCTCCAGGCAGCCTCAGTAATGTAGGCGCCAGAGCCCGCAGCGCGGGAAGTAGTGTGATAATACAACACTCAGACTGCATGTACAACAAAACACCTGCAGCCTACAGCCTCAGCCCCTGTGACACACAGGGCGGTCAGCCAGGGTGACCCCAGCACAGGGTACACCACCAGAGCCACGGACCCGAGGGTAGCGCGCGGTCTGAGTGTCAGGACACATAAAGTGACAGACACTACCCCCAGGCACACCGGAGACACACGGGGTATCTCAGTGCCGGTCCGGTCTGTAAGCACCATTTAGGGAGGCCTCGGACGGGGGTTCAGCACCAGTCCGGAGTGTAAGCA
This sequence comes from Allobates femoralis, assembly GCA_033576535.1. Taxonomy (NCBI): domain Eukaryota; kingdom Metazoa; phylum Chordata; class Amphibia; order Anura; family Aromobatidae; genus Allobates; species Allobates femoralis. Next base: position 12,600,117 of record JARQOC010000008.1, read on the forward strand.
CCATTTAGGGAGGCCTCGGACTGGGCTGGCTCCAGTCCGGTCTGTAAGCACCATTTAGGGAGGCCTCGGACGGAGCGGAGCTGTGCAAGGCTCCCATCTCCCACTCTCCAGAGCCCCCAGGGAGGGATGGAAAGGAGTGCGACAGCGTACCGGGAGAACACAAAGTGTCCAGGCCCTAGGCCCTCCGGTACCTCCACCTGCGTGTTCCACAAGGGTGAGCGGGGAGGCTGTCGAAGGTCCCGACCGGGACCATTTTACCTTGTCTTCATACGCCATCACGTAAGCTGTGAGAATGCAGTGAAGTGCAAGCAAAGCGTGATCCTCCGAGCACACCAAGTTTAAAACTGAGGATGTTCCCTGCGGTAGGGGTTTATAAGCGGAGGGGGCGGTGTCTACAAACTTGTAGCACCTAGTGTGACCTCCGGAGGGCAGTGCCCTAAACCCCATTGTCTGGGTCTCCCATTATGATGACCAGAAAAGGGCAGCTCCACCTCTCTGCCTCAGTTGGTTACGGAGTATGGAGAAGACTACCAAAAAACTACTAGTACAAGCCACCACCAAAAAAGAAACAATTCAAATAAACACCCCACATGTGGAAACACCAACCAGGAAGAAAATGGGGGGGGGGGGATTGGGAAAGAGATGGGAGTGGTGGTGCTGTCACGGTTCTGGAAAAAATCCATTACCGGTAAGTAATTTAGCTCTTTCCATCATCGCCATGACAGCACTAGCTGAGAAGTTCCAGATAAAACGAAAAACTTAGGGAGGGATCACCGCTTGAAGGACCGATCTACTGAAGGTCACCTCAGAAGTGGAAGGTAAGTCAAGCTGGTAATGGGGGTAATAGTTGAAAAAGGTATTAGGAGAAGACCAAGTAGCAGCTCTACAGATGAGCTCTAAAGTCCGTTCCGCCCAGGAAATGGCAACTGCTCGGTACAATGGGCACTACTACCTACAGGGACAGGGACCCCGAAAGAAGAATAGGCTAAGCCTATGGAGTCCCTAAGCCACCTCTCTATTGTGCCTTTGGTTACATTGCTGCCTTTGGAAGCCCCCTGGAAGGAAACAAATAAGGCCTGGGTTCTCGTTAACTGTCTGGTGACCTCCAAGTACTAAAGAGGGGTACGCCTAACATCCAGAGTAAGTAGGGCCGCCTTCTTTTGGCTAGCAGGCTTATCATAAAAGGAGGGGAGGACGATTTCCTGCGTCCTATGAAAAGTTGTTGCCACATTTGGTAAATAGGCAGGGTCTAGACGAAGAATGACTATCCTCCAAAACCTGAGTGTACAGAGGGGAAACTGACAGGGCCTGCAAGTCACTTATCCTTTTTGCTGACATTAGGGCTACCAATAGGGCAACCTTGAGGGTCAAAACCTTCAACGAAGTGTCAGATAAAGGCTTAAAGGGGGGTTTAGTCAGGGCATCTAAGACTAGACAAAGGTCCCAGGGAGGAAGGGTAGGGCAGCAAACCAGGGTAGCTCTGTGACAGGATTTTATAAATCTAGAATACCCAGGAGTTTGAGGCCAGGTTGCAGTTGTACAGGGCAGACATTTGGACCTTAAGGGTATTTACTGACAACCCCATATCTCAGTCCTTCTGTAAAAATTCCAGAATGGCTGTAACAGGGACCTCCTCCACACAGCTTTCCCGAGCAGGAAAGAAATTTTCTCTACACCTTACCATACAATCTGGTGGTAACTGGCTTACTGCTGCTCATGAGGGTGTTCACCAGATTCATCGAGAACCCTTGCCTCCTTAGTAGCTCCTGCTCGAATTCCAGGCTGTCACCCGAAGATTCGAGACTTAAGGATGGTAAATCAGACCTTGTGACAGAAGTGTCGGACAGTCTGGCAGCATCCAGGGATCTGTCACTGACATCTTGGAAAGCCAATAGAACAAAGCCCTCTTCAGCCAAAAGGGCTCTATCAGGATGACCCTGGCCTGATCTTCCTGGAATCTGACAAACGACAGCTGGAATAATTACCAGTGGAGGGAAAGCACAGAGCAGGCTGGAGCTCCATGGTATCTGGAGTGCATCTACCGCATAAGGGGTGTCTCTGGGATTTAGGGAGCAGTCTGTCTGTTCTTGCGAGTTGAGAAAAGGTCTATCACCGGAACACCCCACCTCCCTGATATCTGTGAGAACATTATTGAATCTAGCCTCCATTCCCTTTCTATGTGTGACTCAGGAAGTCTGCCTGGTAGGTTAGATCTCCATTGATGTGGAGGGCAGATAGGAATATGCAATGAGCTGAGACAGACTCTATTTCTGAAAGCACCCGTAAACGACACCCTGTCAGGAGAGGAAAAAATCCCTCTATGGCTTTTCTTATAGCCCACAACTCTTTGAAGATGGAGAACATGTGGTAGTGGTCTGGATACCACCACCCTTGTAACACATGTTCTCGGAGCTGAGCTCCCCAACCCACTGAGCTTGCGTCTGTCGTGGTTATGTCTGACAATTGAAAATCCCAGGGAATGCCTGCAGAAAAGTGATCCCGCTGAAGCCACCGTCTCCGTGATTCTACTGTCTCTGAAGAAAGATGGATAGTCCCCTCTAAAGAATGCTCTAAGGCAACCTGTTCCCACAGAACCTCCCACTGGAGCTGTCTTGTGTAAAGCTAAGCCCAAGGGACTGCCAAAATGCAAGAGGTTAGGGTGCTTAACAGAGACATGGCCTTCCTCAGTGTCATCTGGGGGTTGAGTATGGTCTCTGTCACTAATGCAATGACCCTGTGCTGCTTCTCTAGAGGAAGCAGACAAAGTTGGGACTGGGACTTCTCAAAGAAAGCCCTGACCTTCTCCAGCTGAGTGTTGCAGTCTGTGGGTGATTTCCTCACTATTAAGAAATCATCCAGATAGGGTACTATAAGCACCCCCTGATGACGTAGGTGAGCCATCATCTCCGCGACAATCTTGGTGAAAAATCTCGGGGTGCTTGACAACCGGAAAGGAAGGGCTTGAAACTGAAAGTGACATAGCACAATCTTCATGTAAAGTGCCACTTGGAGGTATTGCTGATGAGATAGATGAATCAGGACATGGTAGTATGCATCTTTGAGATTCAATACAACCATGTATACACTGCTGCCCATAGATCTTACTATATAAGGCTTCAGGACCTCGGACAGCTGCGCATACTATAGCTATTATAGCTATAGTATGCGCAGCTGTCAGGGGAGCCCAGTGTTTTGATAAAACTGTACAGCAGCTGACTGGAGGCGGCTGCTGTACAGAGGTGATTATAGCATTATATGCCCACCTGAGTGGGTGGAAGGTCTCTAGGGGAGTGGGCAACCCCTAGAGACATTATAGAAACATTTATTAATAAAATTTACAGTTTACACACTGCACAGAACACTTTGCTTATCCGAGCGGCAGCCGTGATAAGCAAAGTATATGCAGGAACCGCATTGCTCAGGATCACACATCCTGAGCAATCTGGTTACCGCATTGCAGATAACAGAACCGCTCCGAAAACTGCAGCCTGCATGATTTTTCACGCAGGCTGCAGAGCCGGAGACGGAAACTAGATTGCTTGTGAAGCAATCTGGTTTTTATCATAGGCTCCTATGAGGAGCATTTCCTGATCCAGTTTTGAGCTTTTTAAAAGCTCAAAACCGGATCAGGTTTTTTTGAATTTATCAATGAAGCATAGGGGGGACCCATGGATGGTATATTTGAGGAGTGGAGAAGGAGAGCAGACCCACGCGTATCGCTGCCCCTCAAGTGGCAACTTCGTCAGGGGAGTGATCTAGAATTGCACAGAAATTCCTTTTATAAGCAAAATAGGCTGTCCATACCTTTTGTGCCTATATGAGTGGTATTTCGCATGATTGGGGATGGATGGCCAGTCCGTCCCCATCTGCTCCCGGCGTCCCGGAAGAGCAGTATGAGTCTGTGCGATTGCCGCACTGAATGCTAGATATTCCGCGCATGTGCAGTACCGCTAACCTCCAAAAACATGGTGGTGCATATTAGAAGCGACAATACAGTTGTTATCAATGCACATGCGCTGAAACCAATAAGATGGCGGCCACCATCACAGGTGATATTTACAAGGTTGATTTATACAAAATATCTGCGGTGCAACCACAATCGCAAAGGGTCATAAGTATCAGGGAGATAGTTAATAGATCCCCCATAAGTAACTGGGCATGAGGAAAAATCAAACAATTCAGCAATGTGAGTGCATGAGTATATGTATACAGGTAACCAATCAGTGCACCTTGAAATCCAAAAACAAAATGCTTACTATATACAGTTAATCAAATGTGCATACCTTGTACCCATATTATAAACCCATTAAGCGACTACTGCTACATAAGGTCAGGTTAGAAAACACCAACCCCCCTTGTTATTGTAGCTAAAGGATAAGGAGAAATAGATAATTGAAATTACCAAGACCTTAAGTAGAAGTTATATACAACAATAGTTTTTAGGTGCCCAAAGACACAAAACTGTCTACTGTACCATTCAAGGTATATACACAAGCCTATGGTAATTGTAGAGGTCCCAGACCGGTATATCCGATCATAGTTCGGGTTTTACAATTAAAGTACCCATTCAGTTTCCACACTGTCGGAAATAAGTCAGAGAATAGAGTGTCATTTGCAAGCATCAGCAGAGATACGTTGCAATCCCCACAAGCAAATGTACCCTCGACTCTACACCCCCTCCCAATATTTACAGAGGGTCGGATGTAGTGGCTGGCTGTAAGTTTGTCCCTCATGTTCTTGGCCCTACGGGCGACCAAACCTGGTTGCTCCATAACATGGCTTGCAATTAGAAGTTCACTCATTAGTATACTCCAATTTTTGCCCCAAATTCTCCTCCCATTGGTTATTGTATTGGGTGATTATATTTAATTTGGATTTGGGCCTAAATGTCTCTTTTGGTGGTTGTGGGGTCAGAGTCTCTTTTCTTTCTTTACTTTGCGCAAATTTAAAGGCTTTTGCAATTACCTTCTTGGGGTATCCTCCTTCGTTAAATCTTCCACTTAGGTCCTGGGCTTGTACCCTGAAGTCGTCCAAGTCTGAACAGTTACGTCTCAAGGGTAAGAATTGGCTCTTCGGAATTCCCCTTCTCAAATGTAATGGACGGAAGCTTTCAGAGATTAATAAACTGTTGGTGGAAGTCGGTTTTCTGAACAGGCTGGTACTAATCTTATTGCCAGAAAGTGTCATTTTGAGGTTCAAGAAATCCACCGTCCGGGCTGGGGTCTGAGGAGTCAAGATGATATTTAGTGAGTTACTGTTAAGTTCTCCTACAAAATCCTCAGTCTTCCTTGCAGTCGGTCCGCAGAATCCTTAAGGATATCATCCAAATATCTGTACCATTTATATACTGAGTGGGTGAAATGCTCCATTTTATACATACATGTCTCCTCCCACCATCCTAAGAACAAATTAGCATATGAGGGGGCCCATTTTGCCCCCATAGCTGTGCCGGATGTTTGTCGATAGTAAAGGAGGGAAGGAGCGCCATTTCACTTTTTGAATGGAAAATTAGCTCCAAAAGTCAAATGTCGCGCCTTCCCTTCTAAGCCCTGCCGTGCGCCCAAACAGTGGTTTATGACCATATGTGAGGTATCGGTGTACTCAGGGGAAATTGCCCAACAAATGTTAGGATCCATTTTATCCTGTTGCCCATGTAAAAAGGAAAGAATTGAGGCTAAAAGAACATTTTTGTTGGAAAAATTAAAATGTCCATTTTTTCCTTCCATGTTGCTTTAGTTCCTGTGAAGCACCTGAAGGGTTAATAATCTTCTTGAATGTAGTTTTGAGTAGCTTGAGGGGTGCAGCTTTTGGAATGGTGATAATTTTGGGTGTTTTCTGTCATGTAAACCCCTCAAAGGGACTTCACATGTGATGTGGTCACTAAAAAATGGTTTGGTAAATTTTGCTGGAAAAATGAGAAATTGCTGATGAACTTTGAACCCTTATATCTTCCTACCAAATAAAAATATGCTTCCCAAAATTGTGCTGATGTGAAGTAGACATGTGGGAAATGTTATGTATTAACTATTTTGAGTCACATAACTGGTTCAACAGAATAAAAATAAAAAAAATTTGAAAGTTGCGAAATTTTTGCCTAATTTTTATTTTTTCACAAATAAACGCAAAAATAATCGACCTAAATTTACCACTTACATGAACCCCAATATGTCACGAAAAAACAGTCTCAGAATCGCTAGGATCCGTTGAAGCGTTCCAGAGTTATACCCTCATAAGGGGACATTGGTCAGAATTGACAAAAATGCCAAGGTCTTTAGGGTCAAAATAGGCTGGGTCATGAAGGGGTTAAGGGAAGAAGTGTGGCAACTACTAGCCAGATGTCACAATAGTGATCACCACCTACTACTGTAACATTGATTAAAGGGGATCTGTCTCTGAGTGCACCGTGATATAGGGTCTACGACCCTGCTTCTAGATCTGCTGATCTTGCTGCCGTCACATTTTTATCTGCTGCACATTCAACAGCGCTCAGAGTTCTTAGCCGTGTACAGTCCCACCCACTCCACTGATTGGCTGCTATTCCTGTACAGCCCCACCCACTCCACTGATTGGCTGCTATTCCTGTACAGCCCCACCCACTTCACTGATTGGCTGCTATTCCTGTACAGCCCCACCCACTCCACTGATTCTGAAAATGAGATAATGCGCAATAGGGTCTTATCCCTTGGATAAGAGATGAAACTAAATCTTAATGAAATCTGCTCACCTGATATGGTTGTGTAACCCACAACCAAGTATGACAGCTCAGATAGGCAGCTGCTGCAGGATCCGCACCTCCACGGATGACCGCGGTGAAGTTAACTCCAAAGGGATGAAGTGCCGCTCGCCCGCACTGCTGCTGAAGAACACCAGACAGTTGGAATATCTGGGATAAAATATTTACTTTATTTCCGACACATAATAATTGGGGGGCCCCGTTGGAGCTTTTGCATCGGGGCCCAAGAGCTTCAAGTTACGCGACTGACAGTAGGCATGAATATTAAAGGAAATCTGTGAATAGGATCAACCCTGTGTGGCCAACAGCCTGCTCTCCTAATCCCACTGCAGAGCTGTGTGTGATTACAACTACAGTAACCTAGAATAGCAGAGCTGAGCTTTGTCTAACGACAAACACATATGCAGTTACAGTTGTTCCACAGTCATTCAGCCTCCCACAGACAGCCAGAGGAGGGGAGTACAGCAGAGCAGACAGCACTGTGAGACGAGCTACAACTGCAGATGTGTTTGTAATGAGACAAAGTTCAGCTCTGCTGTTCTGTGTTAGTTGTAATCACACACAGCTCTGCAGTGAGATCAGGAGAGCCGACTTTGCCATTACATGTCTCACACACCATATAATTGTGTTCTCTTACAAATGATTAGGGCCACGTCACACGGTTCAATTTACTGAACGATATTGTTAGCGATCACATGCACGCGCGATCGCTAACAATATCGTTCACATCGTTGGTGAGCTGTCACACAGGCAGACTCACCAACGATGTGGACCAGCGAGAACGCTGGTAACCATGGTAAAATTGGGTTACTAGGCGCCGCGCGCAGCTTAGTAACCCGATGTTTACCATGGATACAAGCTCCCAGCATAGGCTGCGAGGGGCTGGGAGCTCATTCATCGTTGCTCTGCCGGTGTCACACGCAGCGATGCTGCGTGTCCACCGGCCGACCAACTATAGATTTGTGAACATGTTCACAAATCTGCAATCAAACGATTTTTCAAAGAATCAGAAAAGCAGGTCGCTTAAACGATATCGTTCAGTAAATTGATACGTGTGACATGGCCCTTACTGTTATGTAGAAATATGACATTGAAATGATTTTTCCGTTTACATTTTAGACTTACCTGAAACAACTATTAATAACTAGATGGCGGCCCGATTCTAAAGAATCGGGAGTCTAGCATGCATATATACATTATTCATTCAAATTTGACAATAATGCACATAACACATGATATCTATCCATCAACTACCAATGTTTGTATGGTATATGTCAGTGTAGTACATGTCATGATTCTAAGGCAAGGCTTTTCGTACAGATACTGGCACCGATGTTTTGTACAGATTACGTATATTCAATTTATATATGAATGTTAATAATCTATGATTTAGCCAGTACATGTTTCCCCACCAACCACGGGAAGGTAGCCTTACAGCTGGTGGGACCTACTCTACTCTATCCCTAATTATTAATAGTTAGACTCCTTTTAAATCAGATATTTTTCGGCTATTTGCAGAAGGTGTGGAATAACAAAACACAATTTCTGCACTTGGCACCAAAGGGCCTACCTACAGCTCACGTTCAGCAAGTAACATGTAATGTATATGGAACTTGCAGTTAGCTTGCAGTAAATACGGCAAGCACAGCTTCGACAGGTTCACTAAATGCAACCACTAAAAATCAGAGCTAACTGTGATTTTGGCGGTTGAAACTGCCGAAACCACATGTGCCGCAAGTAAACCACAAATTCTATATACATTTCATGCAACTTACAGCAAGAGTGCTGTAGGTCACCATTAGGCAGCAAGTGCTAAAATTGCCTTTTTTCCACTATAAATTCCACAAATAGCAGAAGAATTCAGATTTAAAATCAAAATGTCTATTCTTTCCCTATGTGTCTAAATATGTACCTATATGTATGTATTTATATGTACAGAACACACTTCAAGATAGAGATGTGTGTGAACAGCCGTCCCACCCGTCTCTTAGCTGTTCACAAAAACCTCACCCTGTGTAAAAACAAAATGAAATCTCTCAGCAGCTATACTGCTGGAGCTTCAGGTTCTTATCACTAAATGCAAGCATTTAGATGATACACATCTACAATCTACTACAAAATGTGTGTTCATATACATATACTATGAAATATAAAAATAAAGTTTCTAAGCTAAAAAACTAACGACTATATATCTTAAATGACTATTTTATATCAAATAACTAATTATAATGTCTTTATCTATAACTAAACTAATTTTTTTGGTATTTTTGTTTTTTTCTATTCCTATACATCTACAGTGCCTACAAGTAGTATTCAACCCCCTGCAGATGTAGCTGGTTGACACATGTGGAATTAACTTGGCATTGTGACATTTGGACTGTAGATCAGCCTGGGAGTGGGAAATGCAGTGCCACAATAATTTTTTTTTTTTTTTTCTTTTTTTTTTTTTTTTAAAGCGTTAAAAGTGAATTCAGAGGGTCATTTATTATTCAACCCCTCAAACCACCAGAATTCTGTTTGGTCCCCCTAAAGTATTAAGAAGTAGTTCAGGCACAAATAACAATGAGCTTCACATGTGTGGATTAATTATCTCTTTTGCCAGCCTTTTCTGACTATTTAAGACCCTCCCCAAACTTGTGAACAGCACTCATACATGGTCAACATGGGAAAGACAAAGGAGCATTCCAAGGCCATCAGAGACAAGATCGTGGAGGGTCACAAGGCTGGCAAGGGGTACAAAACCCTTTCCAAGGAGTTGGGCCTACCTGTCTCCACTGTTGGGAGCATCATCCGGAAGTGGAAGGCTTATGGAACTAATATTAGCCTTCCAAGGCCTGGACAGCCTTTGAAAGTTTCCTCCCGTGCCGAGGCCAGGCTTGTCCGAAGAGTCAAGGCTAATCCAAGGACAACAAGGAAGGAGCTCCGGGAAGATCTCTTGGTAGTGGGGACATTGGTTTCAGTCAATACAATAAGTAACGTACTCCACCGCAATGTCTCCATTCCAGACGAGCCCTTAAGGTTCCTTTACTTTCAAAGCGTCATGTCAAGGCTCGTCTACAGTTTGCTCATGATCACTTGGAGGACTCTGAGACAGACTGGTTCAAGGTTCTATGGTCTGATGAGACCAAGATCGAGATCTTTGGTGCCAACCACACACGTGACGTTTGGAGACTGGATGGCACTGCATACGACCCCAAGAATACCATCCCTAAAGTCAAGCATGGTGGTGGCAGCATCATGCTGTGGGGCTGTTTCTCAGCCAAGGGGCCTGGCCAACTGGTCCGCATCCATGGGAAGATGGATAGCACGGCCTACCTGGAGATTTTGGCCAAGAACTTCTGCTCCTCCATCAAGGATCTTAAGATGGGTCGTAATTTCATCTTCTAACAAGACAACGACCCAAAGCACACAGCCAAGAAAACCAAGGCCTGGTTCAAGAGGGAAAAAATCAAGGTGTTGGAGTGGCCTAGTCAGTCTCCTGACCTTAACCCAATTGAAAACTTGTGGAAGGAGCTCAAGATTAAAGTCCACATGAGACACCCAAAGAACATAGATAATTTGGAGAAGATCTGCATGGAGGAGTGGGCCAAGATAACTCCAGAGACCTGTGCCGGCCTGATCAGGTCTTATAAAAGACGATTATTAGCTGTAATTGCAAACAAGGGTTATTCCACAAAATATTAAACCTAGGGGTTGAATAATAATTGACCCACACTTTTATGTTTAAAATTTATAAAAATTCAACTGAGCAACATAACTTTTTGGTTTGTAAGATTTATGCTTCTGTTAATAAATCCTACTCTCGTTTGCAGTTTGAAGGCTCTAACTTATTGGCATCTTATCAAACCACCTAAATCTGCAGGGGGTTGAATACTACTTGTAGGCACTGTATGGCTAAACTAATTTTTTTGTATTTTTTTTTTTTTTTTTATTCCTATACATCTATGGCTAAACTAATTTATTGTAATATTTGTGTTTAATTAGAAAGTAACTATGTATCTAAATCTAATATGTATCTAAAGAATTTAAAGTAAAATATTTTTATACACTATATTTTTAGTGAAAACTTTGTCACAATTTTCCACTATTTTCCCTTGAACTGGTGTATCAACGACTTCAACTTTCACATTTCAACGTTGCCTCACTCTAGAAAAAGCCACGTAGAGTTGACCATGGCCAAATGCTGGTTCAGGTAGAACAATACCAACTCGATGAAGTGTTTGGCCTTGCGATTTGTTAATGGTCATGGCTGCAGACCATACAGTCTAGCTGTATACAGTTTAGCTGCTTCACTATAGAAGATGCTAGAGAATACAGGCTCCTTCCAGGTCCTGACTGCAGCCCATACAGTCTAGCTGTATACAGTCTAGCTGCTTCACTATAGAAGATGTTAGAGAATACAGGCTCCTTCCAGGTCCTGACTGCAGCCCATACAGAGAATACAGTCTCCTTCCAGGTCCTTACTGCAGCCCATACAGTCTAGCTGTATACAGTCTAGCTGCTTCACTATAGAAGATGCTAGAGAATACAGGCTCCTTCCAGGTCCTTACTGCAGGCCATACAGTCTAGCTGTATACAGTCTAGCTGCTTCACTATAGAAGATGTTAGAGAATACAGGCTCCTTCCAGGTCCTGACTGCAGCCCATACAGAGAATACAGGCTCCTTCCAGGTCCTGACTGCAGCCCATACAGTCTAGCTGTATACAGTCTAGCTGCTTCACTATAGAAGATGTTAGAGAATACAGGCTCCTTCCAGGTCCTGACTGCAGCCCATACAGAGAATACAGGCTCCTTCCAGGTCCTTACTGCAGGCCATACAGTCTAGCTGTATACAGTCTAGCTGCTTCACTATAGAAGATGTTAGAGAATACAGGCTCCTTCCAGGTCCTGACTGCAGCCCAAGCAGAGAATACAGGCTCCTTCCAGGTCCTGGCTGCAGCCCATACAATCTAGCTGTATACAGTCTAGCTGCTTCACTATAGAAGATCCTAGAGAATACAGGCTCCTTCCAGGTCCTGACTGCAGCCCATACAGTCTAGCTGCTTCACTATAGAAGATCCTAGAGAATACAGGCTCCTTCCAGGTCCTTACTGCAGCCCATACAGTCTAGCTGTATACAGTCTAGCTGCTTCACTATAGAAGATCCTAGAGAATACAGGCTCCTTCCAGGTCTTTACTGCAGCCCATACAGTCTATCTGCATACAGTCTAGCTGCTTCACTATAGAAGATGCTAGAGAATACAGGCTCCTTCCAGGTCCTGACTGTGCAGCCCATACAATCTAGCTGTATACAGTCTAGCTGCTTCACTATAGAAGATCCTAGAGAATACAGGCTCCTTCCAGGTGTTTATTAGTGGCTACATCAGAATGTATGAACTCCTTCCAGGTCCTTACTGCAGGCCATACAGTCTAGCTGGTTCACCGCTGAAGACACTACACAGTGGGGGCTGCTTCCTGGTACATATTAGTGACTACATCTGGATGTATGAGCTCCTTCCAGGCAGGGCGTAGCGATCGGGCTCATAAGGGTCATGAACAGGCCCGCCGGCCCCTGACCTCAGCGCCTGCTTCACATGGATGTGTGTGCCCATGGATGCACATCTATGCCACTGCAAGGCAGTCTGCCCAGGCCGGCCCCATGGCCGCCGGAGGACTGGCACTGTACCTTTAATTGCGGCTGGAAAACTTAGTCGTTCCACGCTCAGTGTGCACCACCTTGATGAAGTCATCACACTGCGGCATGCGGAAATGGCAAGCGTGCACTCCATGGAGGAGCTTGGAGAATCTACCCTATTTCCCCGAAATTAAGACATACCCTAAAAATAAGACATACTACGGGGGTTTGCATAGCTGCTAAATATAAGTATCAATATGGCCGTGGTATGAGAGGCACGTGTGCCACAGGGCTCCTACCATCCCGCCCTAATCTCTACCATCCCATAAATTTGGCACGTCTCATCGCCTCTATCGCAGACCTATCCCGTTGGGGCACCACTGAGGCACACATAGCTGTGCCCCTTTTCCTCTGGGTAGTTCATGAGGCCACTGAAGACCACTCTGCAGGTACCGTCCCCCCCTCCCACCTTAAGGCCGCCAGCCTACATCTATCCCTGACAGATGCCCATAAACCAACTGCTCGGCCGAGAAGTCACTGAACCCCCCTGGCGAGCACCGCCCGAACCTGACGAGCCCCTTCCCAGCCGCAACTGTTTCGGCGGTGACGGCCGCAAGCGGGTCTCCCGCTTCTCGCTGCGGGGCCTTCGCTTCCGGTCTGCTCCCCGGCCTGGCTTGACAGTCCCATTCCTCTTCAGCAGTGGCCCGCCCCGGCTGTACCTCCATCCTGGCCCGTCCACTTATACCGCTACCTCTGCATCCCGGAGCTTCTCAGCTCTGGCCACGACCCCTCCTATCTCCTACATCCCTGTCCTGCTCCAAAGACACAGGCCCAGGGAAGCACCTTACAGTGCAAGCCGGCGGACTTGCCACGCACCAACACCAGCCCCTGCCGAATGCCTGCACCAGCTGCACAACGCCAACGGCCTACACCCTGGCATTGATTCATCACCACCGCTCATCTCTTGCTGCTGCTGACCCCCAGCTGCATCTGATCCTCTGCTGCATCTGATCCCCTGCTGCATCTGATTCCTGGCCACACCTGATCCCCGGCTGCATCTGATCCCCAGCTACATCTGATCCCTGGCTATAGCAGACCCCTGGCTGCATCTGATCCCTAGCTGCACCTGACCCCTGGCTGCATCTGATCTCTAGCTGCATCTGATCCCTGGTTGCACCTGATCCCTGGCTGCATCTGACCCCTGGCTGCATCTGATCTCTGGCCGCATCTAATCCCTGGCTGCATCAGATCCCCAGCTGCATCTTATCCCTAGCTGCACCTGACCCTTGGCTGCATTTCATCCCTGGCTGCATCTGATCCCTGGCCACATCTGACCCCTGGCTGCATCTGATACCCGGCTGCACTTGGTCCTTTCCTGCATCTGATCCCCGGCTGCATCTGAACCTTGGCTGCATCTGATCCCTGGCTGCACTTGTGCATGCAGTCCTGACTTTGTACGACTTCCTCAATATCACACATCCTTCCACTGCATCTAATCCCTGGCTACATCAGACCCCTGTCTGCATCTCATCCCCTGCCATACCTCATTCCTATGTGTTGTACACTTGGTCCTGACTTGACACGACTTCATCGCAACCAAACATCTCTTCGCTGCATCTGATCCCTGGCAGCATCTGCTCCCCTGGCTGCTTCTCACCCCTGCTGCACCTCATCACTATGTGCTGCAGTACATAGTTATGTGCTGCAGTACATAGTTACTGTCAACAATGTTTCCTCTTCTTTTCACCCTCACCCCTATACTACTTCATTTCATACTAACTCCATTTATTCCTCCACCCAGTAATGAAGTAATACTCTCTCCCACTATCCTGCCAGCCACCTCACCTCCTCCACAGAACTATTCCTTCACATACAACATACAATCCTTTGTCTCCAAACATGGGCGTAACGTCTCCTGCCCCCACCATCTGACCCTCTCCCTGTTTCTCCTACTTGCTGGTGACATATCTCCAAATCCTGGACCCCTCATCACATCTCCACAGTCACTTCTAACCCATACCCACGCTCCAACTCTAACCTCCGCAACCTTAATAACCTTATACCCAATAGTACAGCCTCAGCTCCCCCGGTCCCTCTACCTGGAGCAGTATGGAACACTCGCTCCATCTGCAACAAACTCTCTTTCATCCACAACCTTTTCACCACTAACAATCTCTCATTCATCGGCATAACTGAAACTTGGCTCACCCCCTTCGATACAGCCACCCCAGCTGCACTTTCCTATGGTGGACTCAGTCTCTCTCATACACCCCGCCCTAGCAACAAGCATGGTGTAGGGATGGGCTTGCTCCTGTCTAACAATTGCTCCTTTACCCCAATCCCACTGCCACTCTCTGCTACTCTCCCCTCTTTCAAGGTACTCTCTGTCGTATCTACTCCCCCTGCAAACTTCAGTTAGCTGTTATCTACCGCCCCCCCCAGGATCATTCTCCACTTTTCTTGACCACTTCACCAACTGGCTACTACACTTCCTCTCTGCAGACCTCCCCACTACCATCATGGGCGACTTCAACATCCCCAATGACACTCCCCACCCTGCTGCCTCTAAACTTCTATCACTCGCTGCATCCTTTTTGGCTCTCTCAATGGTCCTCCTCTGCCACTCATAAAGATGGCCACACACTCAACCTCATATTCACTCGCCTATGTTCCCTCACTAACCTCTCCCTCTCCCACCACAAACTACTGACTTTCTCTTCCCTCTCCTTTCCTAATACACTACCCCCACTCCACATACGCACTCATCCTTGCAGAAACCTCAACCATATTGATCTTCACACATTCTCAGAATCCCTTCTCCTACTCGCAGACATAGCGTTCTTACATGACGCAGATGCTGCTGCCGCCCTATATGACACCACAGTAACTTCTGCCCTCAACTTGGCTGCCCCCCTCACATTCAACAAACTTCACACAAACAGGCAGCCCTGGCACACCAGCCTCACAAAAGACCTGAGACGGGCTTCCAGGGTTGTTGAGCGGAGATGGAAGAAATCCCATTCCGCCAAGCACTTTGCCATGTACTGTATAAGCAGTCCCTCACCAGCTTCAAGTCTGCATTCACTGCCACAAAACAAACCTACTTCTCATCTCTAATAACCTTCCTGTCTCACAATCCTAAACAGCTATTCAAAACTCTCAATTCTCTACTCCGTCCCCCTGCACCTCCGCCCTCTCCTCTCATATCTGCGGACGACTGCGCCACTTTCTTCAAACAGAAGATCAACAACATCAGAAATAGCTTTGACCCGCTGGTGCCCCACCCCCTCCACACAACTGCACAGCCCTCTCCTTCCAAAGACAGCTTTTCCACCATGACAGAAGCACAACTCTTCTCCCTTCTGTTAAGATCCCACCTCACCACCAGCACCCTTGACCCGCTCCCATCCCACCTCATTCCCAACCTCACCACTGTCTTCATCCCAACCCTAACCCATCTCTTCAACCTATCACTTACTACCAGTGTCTTCCCCTCATCCTTCAAACAGGCCCTGATCATGCGGATCCTCAAAAAGTCCTCCCTCAACCAGCATCTGTTTCTAGCTATCACCCCATATCACTTCTCCCCTTTGCCTCTAAACTTCTGGAACATTTCCACCTTGAACTGTCCTCCCTCCTCTCCTCCTGCTCCCTCTTTGACCCCTTACAGTGTGGCTTCCAACCACATCACCCCACTGAAACAGACCTAACTAAGGTTACCAATGACCTATTAACCACCAACAGCAAGCGACACCACTCAGTCCTCCTTCTCCTAGACCTATTGTCTGCTTTTGTGGCGCCCCGCAACGAGTGCGTCACAAGGGAGTATTGCAGCCGCAAAATTCTCTGACAAAAGCAGTGAATAGTTAACTTTGAGATCCAATCCTAACATGCATCACCTAGAGCAGAGGGCCAATCCTGGGTCCTGGTGGGTGGAGTGTTAGGACAAAAAAAGAGAATAGTCTAGAACTTAGAGAGGAGAACAGAAAGGAGAATACAAGAGAGAGAACAGCCGAGAACTTGGAGAGGAGCGGGGGCTCCGCACTCCGTGCGGGCCCCTGGGCCGTCACCGGACGGGTGTCACCACCCGAGGCCTTACCATCCGGGAATGGGCATTACTACACGGGTTCCCTAAAGACTCCCGTGCCCGCAACTTTCACCGGTTCACTGGTACCGAAGCTGGCAGCAGTTCACCTCTGTCACGCGAACCAGCCCCGTGGAGGAGCCGCTTCAAAGGAGCACCCCACCACAAGCCGGTCATGAAGTCGTCTAACCAGCGGTGTACCCACTGAGGGATCCAAGGCTCCCCAAGTCATCCACATCGTACATAGATGGATAGGGCATTGAAGCAGCCTCCCGTACCCGACCTGGTACTTCTGGGCGACACTGGTAATCAACAGCTAGGTAGAATGGAGGAACACTTACGGATCTCTGAGGGACACTATCACTGCCGAGTCCACCCGGTCCACTACCTGTAACCATTGCATACCGTGTAATGCTTTCATGGTTACAGTAAAGAACCGTTATAGAGACTTTACGTGTCTGTGATTCCTTATGAACTGTCCGTCATTACCTAAAGGTAACCGCAGCTGCCGCACAACATCTTCAGCAGCTCCAGCCTCCGGGGACACCGCTCAGCCTGTGGGGAGCGTAACATCATGCTGCTGTCCATCCCCCGGAGAGTCCGCAGCGTCGGTAGCCCTTACCGAACCTACTCATAGGTGGCGTCACGAATACATTAAAACAACCCCTTTTAATCTGTTCTATACAAGACGTCTTCAAACCACTTTTGATTCTGCACCGCAGCACCGGGCCCCCACTCGCCGGCAGGCGCCGGTCCGACCGTGACAAGGAAGGAAGAGAAGTCGCCTGTCTAAACCGGGAGTAAACCCTATGGCCCTGGTGGCGCACAAGAAGATTTGGCGTCATGAACAGGATACGAGCAGGCCCGTTACCCAACGGGTATGTTGTGCTTATACTGGACTTTATTGTCTACATTTGGACTTTGTTCGTCCCTAAAAGAACCTTCCCGCCTTTACACCAATGGGTCAAGATGGCGCCCAAGATGGCGCTCCCGCCACAAGAAGCCGCCACGTGAAGCCCAAGAGTGAGTCAACCCCCCCCCTCATCGAGGGAGGGCCCAAGACAAAAGGCGCCAAACTCCTTGTCCGCCCTGATTGCTCAACTCAACCATGGGGGCGGACCCCAAAGACTTTTCCCACGATTGGACTACAAAAGCCCACAGGAAATGGGAGGGTCTGTTCAGACTTCTTCACCAGCTCTACCAGAACGTTACCGGTTCAACGGGTGTGGTTTCCCTCCAAGAAAGAAAATGTCTACCCTGAAACTCCACGACCTAATGCGGGAGGTCGAGGCGGAGGCCAGAGCAGCCATAGACCAACCGTGTCCGGATCCTGCCCTTACCATAGACGGCAGTCCCGACTTCTGGCTGGAGGCTTTGCAAGATCTCCGAGAACGGTTACTAGAGACTGTAGAATGGACGATCCGCAGCTGGAGCGCGACCCTAGGCAGAAGACTCCATCATGCGATGCAGCAGCGCCGACCGGGTACCGCTACTCCAAGCCCAGACGACATCGCCAGCTTTTCAACAGCCTCACCGTCGCCTACCACCTGTCCTGCTTCGTCACCGGAGCCAAAAGACTGTGTCATTCCAGTGAGGGTCACCCCTCGACCCGTTCCAGCGGACGAAACCGCGGCCGACCCCGTTCTAGAGCCGGAGCTTCCACTACGCTCCACAGAAGAAGCTGACATATACCTGGTTCCCCCTGCGGAACCCGCGACTAGTTTCTACACTACCGAGACTGTCGCCTGTTTCTCCCTTGAACCGGAGGCCTCCTCTACAACTACAGAGGCCTACCTGGTGACCGGGATTGAAACACCACTTCCCGCTGCTACAGAAGAAGAGGCAGGCAGCCTGGAAGTCCTGCACAGCGATCCTGAGGAGAACCTCGCAGCACAGCCACCCACCGATCCAGAGGATTCCATTCCATCGTCTTCGTCAGCCGAGCAGCCCGATGTGGTCATCGAAGGAGAGATTGAGGAGGATGACGACGAGACCTACAGCCCAGCTGAGGACCTCTACACCGGGTTCGCCTGGGGAGACACAAGGAACCCTTTTGCCGGGCAATCAGCTCGGGTGCACTGGTCGGGTGCAGCAGCGACAGTATCTTTTCCGGTCCCGTTGAACAGGACTCCAATCCAGACTGCCCACCAAACTCGAGCGGTTCAACAACCAGCACGCCGTAGTGACTTGATCCACACGCCGCATCACTCCGACGAAGAGGTACGTCGTATCCGGAAAGACGAGTGGCACACTCGACTGCAAGCCAACATGCAGGCTCGCGCCGAGGCTCGCCGCCAGTCTCCACTACCTGAACAATTCCGTAAAACCGGGCGGGTAAGCACATTTAACTTGTCCACCGGGTGGGGATTCGTAAGGGAGGAGGGTGTGAGTACTGAAGTGTTTGTGGGGCGCCGTGATGTAGAATCGCACCTACCGCGAGGTCATCCAAACAGAGACTTGTATAGAGGGGACATTGTTACCTATGAGCGACATATATGCTGTGACAGGTGGTTCGCTATACGAGTCCGGAACACTGCCCTCCATAAGTGACTTGTTGATTGAACTTTGCTACGAGACTTCTACCTGTTGCAAATAACACCGCGACTTGGCGGCTACAGCCTGAACTTTTATCCTAAGGACAGCCGACCGCCAGCCGGGTCCGCGCAAATGTGTTAACCTGTTTACCTACCTTTTCACTTTTATGCATACATGACTTGTCATTAATAAAAGTGTAATACCTGTTATAAAATATAAAAACCTCTGTAATATGGGTAGTGTGACGCTTGGGACAAGCTTATTCAACCAAGGGGGAGTGTGGCGCCCCGCAACGAGTGCGTCACAAGGGAGTATTGCAGCCGCAAAATTCTCTGACAAAAGCAGTGAATAGTTAACTTTGAGATCCAATCCTAACATGCATCACCTAGAGCAGAGGGCCAATCCTGGGTCCTGGTGGGTGGAGTGTTAGGACAAAAAAAGAGAATAGTCTAGAACTTAGAGAGGGGAACAGAAAGGAGAATACAAGAGAGAGAACAGCCGAGAACTTGGAGAGGAGCGGGGGCTCCGCACTCCGTGCGGGCCCCTGGGCCGTCACCGGACGGGTGTCACCACCCGAGGCCTTACCATCCGGGAATGGGCATTACTACACGGGTTCCCTAAAGACTCCCGTGCCCGCAACTTTCACCGGTTCACTGGTACCGAAGCTGGCAGCAGTTCACCTCTGTCACGCGAACCAGCCCCGTGGAGGAGCCGCTTCAAAGGAGCACCCCACCACAAGCCAGTCATGAAGTCGTCTAACCAGCGGTGTACCCACTGAGGGATCCAAGGCTCCCCAAGTCATCCACATCGTACATAGATGGATAGGGCATTGAAGCAGCCTCCCCGTACCCGACCTGGTACTTCTGGGCGACACTGGTAATCAACAGCTAGGTAGAATGGAGGAACACTTACGGATCTCTGAGGGACACTATCACTGCCGAGTCCACCCGGTCCACTACCTGTAACCATTGCATACCGTGTAATGCTTTCATGGTTACAGTAAAGAACCGTTATAGAGACTTTACGTGTCTGTGATTCCTTATGAACTGTCCGTCATTACCTAAAGGTAACCGCAGCTGCCGCACAACATCTTCAGCAGCTCCAGGATCCGGGGACACCGCTCAGCCTGTGGGGAGCGTAACATCATGCTGCTGTCCATCCCCGGAGAGTCCGCAGCGTCGGTAGCCCTTACCGAACGTACTCATAGGTGGCGTCACGAATACATTAAAACAACCCCTTTTAATCTGTTCTATACAAGACGTCTTCAAACCACTTTTGATTCTGCACCGCAGCACCGGGCCCCCACTCGCCGGCAGGCGCCGGTCCGACCGTGACAAGGAAGGAAGAGAAGTCGCCTGTCTAAACCGGGAGTAACCCTATGGCCCTGGTGGCGCGTCACTTTCAACACCGTGGACCATTCCCTCCTGTTATTCTAGAATCTCTTGGTATCACTGGCTAGGCCCTCTCCTGGATCTCTTCATAACTAATAGACCGGACATTCAGCGTCACCCTCTCCCACTCCACCTCTTCACCTTACCCCCTTTCTGTCGGTGTCCCCCAAGGCTGAGTTTTCGGTCCCCTACTTTTCTCCATCTACACCAGGGGTCTCAAATTCCAGGCCTCGAGGGCCGCACACAGTACAGATTTTCACTGTGTCGGCAGCCATCCTGCCTCACTTCACATACTGTGTTCACACCCATCTCCCTCTCACTTCACATACTGTGTCTACACTAATTCCCCCCTCACTCTTCATACTATGTCAGTAGCCATCGCTTCCATCACTCTGCATACTGTGCTGCAGCCATCCCCCCTCACTCCTCATACTGTGACTACACCGATCTTCCCCTCCCTCCACATACTGTGCCGCAGCCATCCCCGACTCCACATACTGTCTCCACACACATATAATCCCCCCTCACTCCACATATTGTTCTACAGCCATCTTTTCCTTACCCTTTATACTGAATCCTCAAATTTACCCTCTTGCTTCCCATAATCATCCACAAACTGCGTCCATACCCATCACCTCCTCGTTCCGTATTGTGTCCTCAAATCCCCCGTTTGCTCCCCATGCTGTCTCCACATATACACCCCAACATCCTCTCCCACCATTTGCTTCTCATACACCCCCCTCTCTCCCTCATACACCCCCACCCTCTCCCTCAGTTTGCTCCTCATACACCCCTCTTTCTCCCGTTTGCTCCTGAGGAGCCCACTGGGACGGGATACTCGGTACTGGACCGGGGGTACTGCTGGGGATATCACGGCGGCCTTGGTCCTGACCGTGTCCCGGGTTCCGCAAGTAATGGGGGGAATATTTACAGGGGAGTTTTTCGTGACGCCTCCCACGGGATGTGGTCAGGGTGACCACCGCTGCTGCAGAACCTCCTGAGATGATGTTTGGCAGCTGGATATGGAACGGCTCTGCACAGGTAGAACCTGGTTCCCCGGGGCAGTGATAGTTAAAGTCTATGATGGATGCTATGGATGTTGCAGGATAGGGATGATAGTGGAGACGTGGCTGCTTGTGAGGGAAAGTAGGGATTGAATACAAGTGTCGGGCCCACTGGGACAGGGGGTACTCGGCACCGGACCGGGTTGCCGCTGGGGAAGTCACGGGTGGCCCCGGTCCGGGCCGTGTCCCGGGCCCGGCAATAAAAGGGGAATATTTACAGGGGATTGTCAGTCGCGACGCCACCCACTATATGCGGCCAGCGATGGGGCCGCCGCCGCTGCAGAACCTCCGGGGATGATGGGATAGCAGCACAGATGGCATAGTTCCAGTGGGTAGAACTGTATTCCCCGGGGCAGTAAGGGTTAAGTGTTGTGGAATGTTCAGTACACTTACTGTGTAGACGCTGCAGGGATCTCTCCTCAATGCTGGTGCTGACAGGCTGTGCTGTGGCTCTGCAGGTGGAGGGCTTTCTGTAGTCCTGTATGGAGAGAATCACATTCATGCAGAAAGACAAGGGAAGCAGTTCCAGGGTTCTCCGTGTTTACTCTCAGTTCTTCAGGCAAGTTACAAGGCATTCACAGTTCTTATACAGTTCAGTACAAGTACACGGGCACTCTCTCCCTCTCCGGGTTCCCTTTACTCTGCAGCCAGGTCTCTCTCTCTGTGACCCCTCACACGCTCTCTGTGTCCTTTCCGGGCTATTAACGGTCTCCGTATCCACGGGTGTATGTGCGGAACGCCGGACAGTATGGCGGTGACTCGGGCCCCTGTGGGTCCTCCAGTTTGTCACTGAGCTGCCTGTCCTTTGGGGTAGGGATCCCAATCTGGAACTAAGACCCCCCGTCGTGTTGTTTGGGGATGCCGGGTAAACTACGGTCCCCTCTAGAGCCGACACTCTACTTAGCCCAGCCTCCAGCAGTCCTCAAGTGTGAGGCTCTACCAGGCTCCTTTCTCACTGTTTCTCTCGGTATCATAGGAGGGACTTCTCTGCCTGCAGTCTGGTCGTCTCGGCTGTCCTTTAGGGCCCGGGTATCACCGTCCCTCTCAGTCCTCTCACACTCCTGGTGGTATCAGCTTCGGATGGGCTTTCTCTCTCCTCCGGCTCGCACTGGCTCGGTACAGATTCTGCGCTCCTAGGCCTTACACTCACAGGACGTGTGATTTCCAGTCTTTGCTTCTCAGCCTACCTCGGCCTACTATTGGTCTTTTCTGGTCGGCTCACTACGGCCTACTGACTTCCTTTCCTCCTCCCCCTTCCTATATACTGTCAAGTCACCTGACTACATGTGTGTCCAACCCACTCCTCCAAATCCACCACCCCTCAATCTCATAGAGTCTTCCAATCTCAGGGCTGGATGCTACCTCCTTCTACACGTGGGTTATGTGGGCTGTGAGGGTGTTGTTGTGCAACAAATGTCTTATCTGCCTGGCTGCAGTTCCCTTTTGTGGCCTCCTGGACGCAGGGGCGCCACACAAGGATCGCACACACTCACAGTTTTGAAGTTTTCCAAGTCTTTACAGCAGATGTTCTTTAGCAGAGTACTGTCCACGAAGTCTGTACGGGGTTAGGTTGCTCCCACCCTGACCAAGTCCTCAGCTTCTCACTGCTGCGCTGCGTGTGTGGCCCTGTTGCTGCTTTAGCTGAGCTGCTGGCACTATCTCTCCTCACAGGTACCCCCTTTTCTAGGCAACTTGAGTCTTTCCATGTGCTTCTGACCCCGCCGTGTTGCTTTGCTGATGTACAGTGTAGATCTACAACCTCCACTATCCCGGTGTTTACTGTGCTGCGTGTGTCAGTCACAGTTTCGAATCTATCATCCGGACGAAGTACCTTAGATCCGCGCTGCTGCAGGAGAGATGTAAAGAGACACCAGAAACACCGGGATGTCTGGTTAACAGTGATGAACGTCTTTATTTTCCTACGCGTTTCGGAGCTGCCTGCCGGGCTCCTTCCTCAGGGAAGGGGCCCGGCAGGCAGCTCCGAAACGCGTAGGAAAATAAAGACGTTCATCACTGTTAACCAGACATCCCGGTGTTTCTGGTGTCTCTTTACATCTCTCCTGCAGCAGCGCGGATCTAAGGTACTTCGTCCGGATGATTGATTATTTACCGCAGTAACCTGTGGAGGTGCGATCCCTGCGGCAGCTGCATTTCTGAGCGATCAAGCTGGTTGTGTGTGACACAACCTTACCAGGTGAGCGATTTTGATTTGGATCCTATTTTTCAACCCTTAAAAAAGATAAGACCCTATTGCGCATTCTCAACCTTTATAGATTACAGTTTCGAATCTGGTATCCGTTCTGTGCGCTCCTCCGGGGCGAGTGGTGAAGTCACTCAGTCTCCCAGATGTGTTCCTCTGTTTCTTGCACTCCTTCCCTCAGACCCTGGCTAGGCCTGGAATCGAGGAGCAGACTGTAGAGAAGCCTGAGGCAGCCTCTTTAGACTACAGTCTCTCTTCCTCAGTTCTCCCAGGAACTGAACTATCTACTTCCTCTTGACCCAGAATATATATAGGAAGCTGCTTTAGCTCCCCCTTCTGGCCTAGAGGTGCTAGTGTAGTGTCAGGTGTTGTGTGAGGAGCTAACCTGTGTTGATGTTTCTGTGGCACATTAACCCCTGGGGTGCCACACTCCTCTTACACCCTCTCCCCCCTTGTTAAGGTCATAAATACTGCCCCACCCCCCGTTTGCTTCGTACACCCTGACACCCTCTCTCTTATTTGGTTTACATATTCTCCCCCACTACTTCCCCTCTGTTTGCTCCTCATGCACCCCCTACCCTCTCCCCCCAGTTTGCTTCACATATTCTCCCCCCACCCTCTCCCCCGTTTGCTTCTCATACGCCTCTCTTCCCCTAATTACACTGATCTTTGGTGTCTTCAGCTCCTGTGTGGAGCGCTTTACACCATCCTTCTGCCGCCTCTGCAGGGCCGCCGAGTGTCATCAGTGTCAGCAGCTGACCTGATCCCGTTCTTTATGTCCCCCTGACCCGGAAGTGCCGGGAAAGAGGGTCTACATTGTACATGCGTCTGATGCCTGTGCAATGGATTGCAAGAAGCCGGCAAGCTGCAGATTCTCTGAGCCGCTGTCAGCTGACAAAACCAGCTCCCACTATGGTGGGGGCGGAATATGCAGCCGGCAGGGAGACACCTCGGGCGCTGCAGCAGGAAGCCCAACGGCGGCCCTTATATATGCCACCACCTAGTGTCATGGGTTATAAACAGGGAAGAACTCAGTATATATGAATTGCTTTAATTATCCTGCTTGAAAATAAAGAAAAGTTTTAGCGTCTCAATATCAGACATTTTAAAAGGCCACAAAGGGATATAAACCATCTATGTAATGTGTACAGTTATTTCCATATATTGCTCCCTTGTAGCCTTCAGCCTAGATGACACTTACACCCTTCTTGCATAAGATAGAAGTCGTAAATTATATATCTTTCTATTTTTTTCTTTATAGATGGACAGATCTTTGCAGAAGACCGCTGTTTCCACCAGGCCTGTGGAAAGCAACTTTTATACTTTAAACCACATGGGAAATAGAAGAATTCATGTTTGGTGAATATAGGTAAGATCCGGAGTGGGCGGCCGCCGGTTTATCAAGCCCAGTCCCTTTCATAGCTCCACCCCATGTATAGCTCCACCCCTTCCTTCAGCCTAGATGCCACTTACACTCTTCTTGTATAGAAGTCGCAAATTAGATCTTTCTATTATTTTTCTTTATAGATGGACAGATCGGCACCAGCGACTTTGCAGCAGTCCACTGTTTCCACCAGGCCAACAGAAAGCAACACCTATTCTCTGTCTATTACATTGAAATCAAAGAATATTTGTTTGGTGACTACAGGTAAGATCCGAATTTTAACAACAGAAAAAGATCCTTTTTCTATAGGAATGATGACAATTGATATCCAGATACAAATAATTTTCAACTTTATTTATATTCCATATCAAAAAAATCCATTAAAATATTTAAAACAGATCCAGAGCATATCCTCTTAGGGATCCACAAATTTACAACCACAGCAGTATATCTTATATATATTACATAGTATATGACATTCAATTCATACTTAACATTCCTTGTGTAGCCACAGTATGTACATTACCACTGTCTCTAAGTGGCCTGGTTTTATGGATGTAACACTTATATACAGAGAGAAGGAAGAAGCGAGGTGCGAAACGGACGTAGGGGAGAAGGGACCACAGCCACAACACAGCGGTCAGGATCAGGTATATGTCTTAACAATCCATAGTGTTTCTGGAAAATATATATATAGGAGTGAAGATTGGGAATTGTGTCTATGCTGAAGGTGTTGGTGACACCATATTGAATATTAGACACCTCAGTGTGAGTGAGGTTATCAATGGTTAGCAACCTGATTTAGCATTGTCAGCCCCCATATGTGTTCTCTCTGTATATAAGTGTTACATCCATAAAACCAGGCCACTTAGAGACAGTGGTAATGTACATACTGTGGCTACACAAGGAATGTTAAGTATGAATTGAATGTCATATACTATGTAATATATATAAGATATACTGCTGTGGTTGTAAATTTGTGGATCCCTAAGAGGATATCCTCTGGATCTGTTTTAAATATTTTAATGGATTTTTTTGATATGGAATATAAATAAAGTTGAAAATTATTTGTATCTGGATATCAATTGTCATCATTCCTATAGAAAAAGGATCTTTTTCTGTTGTTAAAATCTTGTTTTATGGAGTGAATAATTTTATAGGGATATTGTTTTAGGTAAGATCCGAAGTAGGCGGCCGCAGGTTTATCAAGCCCAGTCCCTTTCATAGCTCCACCCCATGTATAGCTCCACCCTTTCCTACAGCCTTGATGTCACTTACACTCTTCTTGTATAGAAGTCGTAAATTAGATCTTTCTATTTTTTTCTTTATAGATGGACAGATCTTTGCCTATGGAAAGCAACACCTATTCACTGTCCATAACATGGGCAATCGAATAATACATGTTTGGTGACTACAGGTAAGATCCGGAGTAGGCGGTCGCAGGTTTGTCAAGCCCAGTCCCTTTCATAGCTCCACCCCATGTATAGCTCCACCCCTTCCTTCAGCCTAGATACCACTTACACTCTTCTTGTATAGAAGTCGTAAATTAGATCTATTTTTTTTTCTTTATAGATGGACTGATCGGTAAAAAAACTTGAAAGCTTGATCCAAGAATCTTTAGTTGTAAAATCTCAACGCGTTTCATGAGGTTCTCCTCACTTCATCAGGAGAACAAGCATCCCTGCCTAATGATTCTGCCATTAATCAACTAACTGGTATTACTGAAAAGTGGAAATGTTTAAATACCATAGCTAGATATGACAGTTCAGATTACATAAAGAGCAGGGTCGCTGAAGCACATAGTGCGTCCAAGTCACCAATGCTCTGCTGATCCAATATCTGCAGAGCTCAAAACCTCCTCAACATTAACATCAGCACAAAAATTGCACCAGGAGCTTCATAGCATAGCTGTCCATAGTCCTGCAGCTGCATGCAAGCCTTACCCCACTGAGCACAATGTGAAGCATGGGACACGGTGGTGTACACCCCAGATTGGTGGCATAGATCCACTGGATTCTGGAGCAGTGAAAACATACACAGAGGAGAGCCAGATCATACATCTCTATCTGCAGGAAAAGGTGCAAGGGTTGCAATCACACCCAGGCCCTGGAGACTAGGGGGCCCCAAAAGTCTCTTTAGCCTATAGAAAAATACAACTGCTATAAAAGGATTGTAATAATTGAGGGCCAGGTTGAAGCTTTCCCACCGGAGTCCACGAGCTTGAAGTTACTCTACCGTCTATCTGGCAGTCTAATGGACGTGCTTGGGTTTGGCAAGTACCAAGTTAATGTCGTCTTCCTCACTGTATTGTTCCAACTGTGAAGTTTGGTGGACGATGACTATTTCTATGGGATTTCAGGTGTTGGACTCAGCATCTTCATGCCATGGAAAGAAAATCTTAATGCTTTGTAGGAACAGCTGGGGGAAGGCTCTTTTCCATTCTAGGATGACTGTCCCGGTACATAAAGTGAAGACCATAAAGGCAAAGAACTGACGGGCCCTTAAAGGGAACCAACCACCCCAAATGACCCCCCCGGACTGTTACTATGTGTCCCTATACCCAGCAGACACATTTGGGGCAATCGTTTTTGCTAAAAAAAACTGTTTAGTAGAAGCTAAGATATAGCTTTATGAAGTTTAATAACTTCTGACGACTGGGTGTTACCTAGCTTTGTCCTCGTGCAGTGTTCGTGCCTGTCAGCCTCCTCTCCCCCCTCCCCTCTCACTTTCTAAGAGCCTGGCCGCGTCATGAAAGGGACGGGGCTAAATCGCGGCATGAAAGGGGGCGGGGCTCGCCGCGATTTAGCCCCGCCCCTTCATGACGCGGCCAGTGTCTTAGCAGCAGAGATGGGCGTGCATAATTTATCAGGCAGCATCAGACAGGCGGGGCATTTTCTGTTTGCACAGAACGGCTTCACTGAAGGGAGGAGGGGAGAGGAAGCTGACAGGCACGGAGGACAAAGCTAGGTAACACCCACCCGGCTCAAGTTATTAAACTTTATAAACACATATCTTAGCT
The DNA here is from genome assembly GCA_033576535.1 of Allobates femoralis. Taxonomy (NCBI): domain Eukaryota; kingdom Metazoa; phylum Chordata; class Amphibia; order Anura; family Aromobatidae; genus Allobates; species Allobates femoralis. Next base: position 12,628,141 of record JARQOC010000008.1, read on the forward strand.
TCTACTAAACCGTTTTTTTAGCAAAAACGATTGCCCCAAATGTGTGTGCTGGGTGTAGGGACACATATTAACAGTCCGGAGGGGTCATTTGGGGTGGTTGGTTCCCTTTAACCTCTTCCCACAAATTAATGTAACTGTATGTCCAAAAAACAAGAAGTAACTGCAATTAATCATACGGTTATGTCCCAGGTATGGCATGGGCACAGGAGCTGCGCCAGCGCCATCTGCAGCGGGAGTCTAAGACTTACTCACCCAATCTATGTATTATATAAATACAATAATCCTGTGCCCCGGGAAGAAGTGAGGCAGGTGGCGGGGTAAGGGCTATTCCACAATCCTCTACACCTCTCCTGATTTGTGATCTCGTAGAGAGACTGTTAAGACATTATCAAGTTAAAAAAGATGATTTATTCTAATAGGAAGACGGAGGGCTACAGTGGAGAAGACTTAACCCCATTGCTGAGAAACGCTTCATTCAAAGCATTTAGAGGTAATTCTGGATATGTTCCTCTTGTATGATACAGGTTTTGCATTAGGACAAATAAATATTATATTTCTTCATAAACGGATGAAGCATCTATCTTGCCTTGTAACCACTTTGTTTGGCAGCGTCACGCTGGGTGTAGGGAGACATACAGAGCAGGACAACGAGAGGATGAAAGGAGTCCCTGATGCTAAGGGCAAAAGGGGAGATGGTGACCCCTAGATAAACTAGCGCTGACACCTGGCTCCCCTAACGTCCCTATACAGTTTCCGCAACTGTCGCCGAGCAGGATACCTATTCCCTCACTGTCCCTGAACTACAACTACACAAGGATCAGAGCGGGTGAACACTAGTCAGCCCGGCTACCAGCTAAAGAAACACACCAGGGAAACAAACAAAAAGGGAGTGGAAGAAACACTTAGCTTGAGAAGAATCACACAGCATCCAACAGAAACTCCAGGATTTACTGCTTGAGCTGAGAAGCTTCCACCAAACACCTGACAAGCTGTTACCAGCAATGCATCCTGGGAGTCAAGGGGTATAAATAGACAGCTCAAGGTAAGAGATCAGCTGGGTACTAGTGACCTCCAGCTTTCACTAAAAGAGAAATGCCTCAAGCGAGAGACATTTCTTATGATTTTGACTGTTTGGTCAAGTGCGACCTTCTGTGAGTGGCCTCTACAGTCTCATCTGTGCCTCCTTACAAACCCGTGACAGGCAGAGGACCCAATGATGGACTGTGTAGTGCTGATATAAACTTATGGTTACATTAGTAGAAATTACTTAATTTCTCGCGTAGAGAAAACCTCAGTGTTGTTTTTCTCCTCGCTCTGCAATGTTAGAGATTGTTAGGATTTAGTGTAGAGCGGCGTCTTTTACGATTGATCTCTTTGTTACAATAATATGGGGACTCGGCAGCTAGAAGTGAAGGATTTTGTCCTTCTGTGATTCTGTGCATGTTAGTGATACATAAACACACTGCCGGATCCACACACACCGCTCTTATCATACAGTAATAACATTTATATTAGGTTTCTGCAGTAGCTTTCGGCTAATTTATTTATTTTTTTATTCTAGAATACACTGTGAAAGAGGGAGAAATGGCGCACATAGGGTCTTATCTGTGTAGTGAAGGATATAGCTCGGTGTGTGATACACTCACCTTTAAAGGTTGTGCCAGTTCACAACACCTATTGATCACAAAGAGCCAGGCTGCTGCACCTCCTAAAGGATCCAAGGTGCGTAAAAAAAGAAAAAGGAGTTTCCACGTGCGCTGCCCCGGGTATTGATCGGACTTGAAAACTTGATCCAAGAATCTTTATTTGTAAAATCTCAACGCGTTTCGTGAGGTTCTCCTCACTTCATCAGGAGATACAAGCATCTCTGCCTAATGATTCTGCCATTAATCAACTAACTAGTATTATTGAATATGGAAATGTTTAAATACCATAGCCAGCTACGACAGTTCAGATTACATAAAGAGCAGGGTCGCTGAAGCACATAGTGCGTCCAAGTCACCAATGCTCTGCTGACCCAATATCTACAGAGATCAAAGCCTCCTCAACATTAACATCAGCACAAAAACTGCACCAGGAGCTTCATAGCATAGCGGTCCATAGTCCTCCAGCTGCATGCAAGACTTACACCACTGAGCACAATGTGAAGCATGGGACACGGTGGTGTACACCCCAGATTGGTGGCACAGATCCACTGGATTATGGAGCAGTGAAAACATGCACAAAGGGGAGCCAGATCATACATCTCTATCTGTAGGAGCGTAACTACAAAAGGTGCAGGGGTTGTGATTGCACCCGGGCCCCGGAGCCTAGCGGGCCCCAAAGTCCCTTTGGCCTATAGAAAGATTATTGCTGTTAAAGATTTGTAATAATTGGGGGCCCCGTTGGAGCTTTCGCATAGGGGCCCAAGAGCTTCAAGTTACGCGACTGACAGTAGACATGAATATTAAAGGAAATCTGTGAATAGGATCAACCCTGTGTGGCCAACAGCCTGCTCTCCTATTCCCACTGCAGCGCTGTGTGTGATTACAATTACAAACACATATGCAGTTACAGTTGTCCCACAGTCATTCAACCTCCCACAGACAGCCAGAGGAGGGGAGTACAGCAGAGCTGACAGAGGAGTGACAACTGCAGATGTGTTTGTAATGAGACCAAGTTCAGCTCTGCTGTTCTGTGTTAGTTGTAATCACACACAGCTCTGCAGTGAGATCAGGAGAGCCGACTTTAAGCCATTACATGTCTCACACACCATATAATTGTGTTCTCTTACAAATGATTACTGTTATGTAGAAAGATATCACATTGAAAATCATTTTTCCCTTTACATTTTAGACTTGCCTGAAAAAACAAATAATGAAAAATAAACTTGCAAGAATGATAAGGGAGGGAAAAATGCTTGACGTGAATAATACTGTGTTGTATGCACTGTTTCTTTTTTTCCCCCTATTAATACCCCTTGCTTACTATACACTCATAACCAGAGTGTGATTACCTTATTGATATGCAGTAATATAGAAACACCTCAATCAGTCTTCATCAGCCACTCGCACCGCACAGCTTCATTCACACAGGCGCCTATTCTGGGATTGGCACAGACCTCCTCCACATTACAAAGTCAACGGAACCAGGAATGGCCAGGCAGTCTCTCATGCTTATACTTGCCGTGCCGCCAACGGCATACACCGCTGTCAGCAGCCATTCTGAACTCAATGTGCATGCCTTTGTCAGGCTGCAGAAGGTAAGTAGTTGTACAATGTGCTTGTTTCCTGATGGGAGATTGCCTGGGAATATCTGTTCAATGGCCATTTCCACACTTAAGGTATATATTGTTGGAGGCTGGCCCACAATGTCCGGACTGACCCCCAGATCTCCGACCATATATATGTCTGTTGGGGTTAGGAGAACCGTGGCCGATTAAATCATGAATATCAGACTTAGTGTTTTTTAAACACCCGAAGTCCTAGATATAGAATTCACGATAATCCGGCATTCAATACATAAATATAATTACAGCACCAATGCCTGAGTCAGGATAATAACCCCAGCACAGCAATGTGTAATCAAAGTGAATCAACCTTAATTCAATATAATAGTTATAAAAACATATTAGAAATTTCCTCTCCGCGAGGGACACAGAAAGCCGCGGTATAACATGTATAAACCTGAAAGGGGGTTCACAACTAGCTTACTGCAATGTGATATATTCAGGCTTCACTGTTAGAAAAAGGGTAATAGCGTATGGCTGGAAAAAGGTAGTGACCTTAGGTGCTGCAGGGCTCTGTGGCATTGTGGCCTACCAGGCTACATTATTGTCACCTAACACAAGGTGACCATCTCCTCAATCCCATCACATGCTCAGATAGCATGCACGGTCTGTAAGACCCAGAGACTAAAACCCAGTTAAGGGTGGAAACGTCGGGCAATAGGCTTGTATTCTGTTGTATGAAAACACTTTTTTCACAATAAAGAGAACAAAGGCGCAGATTGGGAAGCTGAAATATGGACAAGGCCAAATACGAAGACACCAGACAACCGTTTTTGAGTAGTCAAACACCCAAGTCTAGACCATAATGGTACATAAAGAATATGAATATTATGTGTGTGATTTACTTTTGTTTTTTTCTTTTCTCAGAACATAATCAGGAGCGAAGAGATGGCAGTAGAGAGCATAAAAGACAACATGAAGGAGGCGGAGAAAAAATATCAATGGTTCCTCGACCTCGAGGAAAATTCTGAGGTATGGGAACATGTAGTGACCAACTGTGTGTCCCCGAAAATAACACAGGTTTTCTATTACTTTTTTGCTTTTACACTGGGGTCTTTCGTAAAAATGCGGCAGTCGTGGTAAAAAACCCGCATCTGCCGCATAATGGCCGCACTTTAGTGGCACGCCCCATGCATTGTCTATGGGGCTCGCGGTAAATGTGCAGCAAGTGCATTTCCGGTAGTTGCGCCAGTGCATGGGGCTTGCCGCAAGTGCGGCCGTTATGCGGAAAATGTGACAGATGCGGGTGTTTTTTACCGAGACTGCCGCATTTTACGAAAAAACCCCAGTGTGAAAAGGCCCTTACAGAAGGCCTCTCCTATAATGATTATTATGAAAGATGGACTTGTTTAGGTTAGAGAAAAGACCCATGGTCGGTTATCTCATTTCCATGTGTGGTGAATATAAAGGACTGACATATCATTTATTCCTTCCAAGGACCTTGTAAAGGACCAAAAACATTCATTACATGAAGGAGGCGGAGAAAAAATATCAATGGTTCCTCGACCTCGAGGAAAATTCTGAGGTATGGGAACATGTAGTGACCAACTGTGTGTCCCCGAAAATAACACAGGTTTTCTATTACTTTTTTGCTTTTACACTGGGGTCTTTTTTCAGAACATCATGCGGAACCAAGAAATGAAAGTAGAGAGCATAAAGGACAAAATAAGGGAGGCGGAAGCTACCTATAATTGGTACAAAGACCTAGAAGAAAGAGCTGAGGTATGGGAATATCTAGTGACACACCGTGTTTCCCCGAAAATAACACAGGTTTTGTATTACTTTTTTTCTTTGAAAAATGCGCTAGGGCTTATTATCAGGGGATGTCACAGGGGGCTTTTACACTGGGGTTTTCATAAAATGCGGCAGTCATGGTAAAAAAAACGCATCTGCCGCATTTTCCCCATTTGTGGCCTCCATGCTGTGTTCATTTCACACCAAGTCCCATCTCTGCATTGTAATGGACTATGAAGGAGGTGGAGACTTGAAGAAGGTTCTCAGAACCATGGGCCGTTTACCGGTATCTTTCACCAGGTTCTATATGGTGGACATGGTACTTGTATTGAATATCTCCATAGCATCGGCGTAGTGCACAGAGATCTAAAGCCGGCGAATATACTCATAACATCCACAGGCCACATAAAAAAGACTGATTTTGGGGTCTCAAAACTGGGACTCATGATGTCAAATACAAATACCCACATGGAATGGGCTCATAACATCGCCAGAACATTCCGTCACACACTGCCCTGTTGCACCCCATGCTACATAGCACCTGAGGCCATCGCTTTCCAAGCCTATGGAAGATCTTCACACTGGTGGTCCTTGGGGACTATTCTCTATGAACTGCTTGTGGGATGTAAGCCGTATAGCCCGTGCAACATAATGACATGAATTTAGCCATTACTTGGAAATGTGATCCAGCTCCTCCCGATGATGCTCAAGACCTGATCAAAAAGCTTCTCAGAATAAAACCTGAAGAAAGACTGGGGACAGGAGGAGCAGATGAATAAAAACCATCCATTCTTAAGAGGCATTGATATCAAGAAGATTTTGAGTCAGGAGCCACAATACGTCCCTCCACCTATGTTAAATGTGGACACCTGCCAGTTTACGAACCCATCAGACTCTCTCCCACCAAGACAAGCTACAACCTGCAGGCTATATCCTGACAAGATGAGCAGGCCTATGTCACCATTTATCTAGCTTTGGTATCGGGTACTTGTATTTTCATGGACACAGCAGAGTTCCCCATTGAGTATATATATATTATGCTGTCTGCGGCCCTTCGCCTCTGTGCGCTGTTTGGATCATTTTGTAGGTATGCGTAGATCGCTGGGAGACAAGGGCATTGGCGTACCATCTCCAAGATGACGCTCGCGTCACCAGTCATGCGGGTCAGCTGAACTGTCATGTGGTTGGTGAGCGGGCGCTGAGCGCTTCCCACAATATGGCCGGGCATCACAGGGACGGAAGCGCGAAAGTGCAGGCCGCATGTGGGGCCTATTAAGAAATTTAGATGGCGGTACATAGACCCAACACAATCTACCACACACACCTCCTGACAAAACTGCCTAGCAGTGAAACGTGTGGAGGCAGATAGCAAAGGGGGATATCTGGTACACAAACGCCATCATGACCTCAGGTAAATGAATGCCTAAACTAACATCTTTATTTCAGGGTCCCATTACCATGTGGGATTCTTGGTAGCAGTAATTGTCAGCTTCGCCTACATTAATATGCAGCTTAACAGCTCCTGTATACAAGGACTGGGCTAGTTAGCACTGTACACAAATTCTGATGGAATACTGTTTAGTGATTCGCCTAGGTGAGGCAGTGATGAGTTATGCATATACATATGAAGTGTTACTGGGTATGTTTTGTGAATTAAGTCCTAATAGACATGCATATTACCCTTACCCATTATCACCTTGGCTTTGTGTGACCACCTACTGTGCCCCTTATCTGCATTGCACCATCAGCCTGTAATGTATGTCTGCAGTGTATAACACACTGAAATGCACACGGCTGTGAATATATCAGGACATGGTTGGACACTCACCGATGGCTATTTTACTTTACATGTCTGAGATGAGGAAACACAGTGATTCAGGACATAGACTTATAGATGTTTTCTGGGCCTTCTATATTTCAATATATAGTATATGAAAGACAAGACTATTACAGTATGCTCACCATAACCTGCCTACACTGAAGATGTGTATGCACACTGTCTGTCCTTTACATGTATATGTGGAAATTAGATTTTTGTTAACATATAAAATAATAACAAGAATCACACTTTCTCTTTTTTTTTTTTAGAGACACTTCAATAACATTTGAAGACATAATAGGACAACATAAAGCCATGAGAGCTCTAGAAGAGGTGTTAATCAGGCCCTTGAAGAGACCAGAGGTATTTATATGTATATACATACATTTACAATCACTGACAGTGCGATCAAAGCTGTGCGGCAGGCAATGTGCTGTCAATTGCCTTAATTTGTTGCCATGACAGTTTGGGGTCCTGTGAAGACCCCGGATGATGTCATAACTCACTTCCGGTGAATGTCTGGTGATTTCAATAACAATGAGGAAGGGACCACCTAAATGTATGAGTGAGCGCAGTCCCTCCCCAAACATATGGTACAGGGGCACCCGAGACCCCTCACAAAGCTCAGGTTACCTGACACCTGCTGGTGTGGCGACCCTGAGTCTGGTCATCACAGAATAGTATTACATGTAGAGATCAGATAACTTTCCCCGAACATGTTCACCAATTTCAAATTTGGCACAAACATTGAAGATTCGGTTCATGATTGGGAAACAAGAGCAACTTACTAAAAAAAAAAAATCAATGAATGCGGCTTTGTTCGGTAACTGACCATATGAAAAAAAGTATTACTGCATTGAAATGATGCTTGTCTTCGACCTTATGACTAGGATATAAGGTAGACTTTTGGGACAAACCTCTATATTTACAGCTTTATCCACTGCTTCTGCCTCCTCCACCTCCTCTAGGGCCTCCAGCTGCACCCTCGACCTCTCCCTTAATGTTCCAACAGTCCCCACCTCTGTACTGCGCTGCCAGGGCTCACCGCCATCAGGCAGTGTTTACATTAAAATGCCTTGGAGATGTCAGTAACACCGGTGAAGAATTGTGGGCAGCTATGTAGGCCGAACTTCACTAATGGCAGTCTCCACTAAACCTGGAGCCAGAGAAGGCCGTGTCTGATAACACTGTGAGTCTGGTAGCTGCTCTACCCAAAGGCAAACTTACACACGTGCCCGCAACTAGGTTTCTCCAAAAACTGGAAGAAATGTGATTACATGGAGGCATAAAAGAGCCTGTGATAAAATTGCTTGTGCCCCAGCGTCCACACATGCGATGGCTGCAGCTGATCACTGGGAAGGAGGGGACTTCATTGTCTGTATCGATGACATCTCAGTGACTGTTGCAGCCGATCACTGGGATCAGGATTGTTTTTTTTTTTTTCATATACTGTACATATAAAAAAATGTTCCTTTTCCCATGTAATGCTGAAAAGCACATTGGAGCTCTATAATCTCGGATACAAAATTATAAGCAGAACTACTATCCCTAAAGTGAGGTGTCGCTCCTGGGGCACCAGGCAGAGAGGTGTGATAACAGTTTGCCTTTACTTTTTGCCATTATCTCCACTGACACCTTGATCTTCACCTCTGCATTGTAAAAGATGGTTTCCACAACTAGTTTTTTATTTCTCTTGTTTGCCAACTGTAAAAATGACAAAATAAGCTTTATTCCCCCTTGACAAGTCCACTGGTCACAGGCTGCAGGGGTGTCTGCATGACTTCAGTGCATGTGACCGCTGCAGCCAATCACTGGGCTCATAGGGGTTGTTGCTGTATGACAAGCTGTACATTATATTGGCGGTAAAACACCTTCTTGAACCCTTGCTATTAGTCTTTCTTTCTTTGGGATTCAGAATGAGCAGGGGGTTATTTTATGGCTCCTCTCCGTACCAGTCTGTCATTTTTATTTTGATAACTGTAACCTATATCTGTATCTTTTAGGCAGCCCCTTCTCATGCACAGCACCATGTAATTAATGGGGCTATATAAATAAATTATATACACACACATACCGTATACTTTGTTCACCTCTATTCTGTGGACCAGTGAGGTTATAACAAAACTAAACTTGTTATGGATGTGGTTGATTTTTTATTTTCACGTAAAGTCATTATTCAATAAGAATAACTGGCTAATGTTACAACACAATGCATAATTCCCAAAAAACAAACTAAAAGGTTAATTTCCTAATCGTCTCCAATGCAATGGTCGCTTTACTACAGGGGAGTATTTGTAATATAAATTAATCATCAATCCTTTCTTCATTCCGGACATATCCTGGTAGATTATAACAGGTACAGTCTGGAGATGATGACACAATTCAGGTTATGGGGGCAACAAACAGACCTCAAGATTTGGATGAGGCCGTTCTCAGGTATGACCATGTACAACATAGCTCAAAGTCAATGTCTGATAACAGAGTAATATTATAATATACATGATGGCTATAGAGTAGGGTCATAATGGATAAGAAGGGTTTGTTAAGACAAAGCCTCATATATCCTGTTATAATTCCTTAATTGCTCTTCCTTTCTATGGCTCTGGTGTTAAGCTATCCATGAAGGCAGACATTCCCCCAGTGCTTAGTTACTTTCATGCCTTGATTCGATTTCAGACCTTACAGGACAATTTCTTCCTATAAACCAGTAATCTAATCAGATGACAAACGTTTTCCTCGTTCGTTAGCTGATTGGCTGCAGGTTTACAAGGGCCCATAATTAGGAATGAACGCTCTCACACACGCTGATTGGAGGTTATACACACTTATGTTCCGGGCTTAAGTGAAGTTTGCAATCAGCTCTTAGTGTCAAACATTATCATGTGTGTGTCATTCCCAGTAATACATGTTGTGATGTTGTGTGTGTGTTTTGTGTCCGGGATGCTGCTGTCTTTCCAGCACTTGTGTCTCTGCACAGCTTCATTCCTGGATGGATTTCCCTCCCCTTCAGCCAACCCATCTCCTCAAGTTGACTATACCATCATTGTAAATAAGCACCTGTACCTTGTCACCCCCACCTCATTGTTAGAGTGTAAGCTCTTATGAGCAGGGTTGCCATTTTTTGCTCCAATTATTGTGTTATGTTATGCTTTGTAATGTATTATTTTTGGCATTGTATTTTCTAATTGTTTCTTATGATTGTTTAAATGTGAGCTTTGTTCTGTGAAGCGCTGCGGAATATGTTGGCGCTATATAAATAAAAATTATTATTATTATTATTATTATTAATGAGTGATTTACTCTTTGTGGTGACACACTGAGAAGTGTGTAATGATATCCCCTGAAGATGAGGTTTGGAACAGGATGAAGCAGATTTCGATAATGTCATTACCACATTCATTATTCTGCTATGCATATATATCTTACTAAATCATTTTGTTTGCAGGAGGTTGACATGAAGGGTTTATTTCATATTACCGGATGAGGGGGTATGAAAAACAACATATAGATACATATACATGTTAGAATTTATCTAATTTATTTAATCTATGTATTATATAAATACAATAATCCTGTGCCCCAGGAAGAAGGGAGGCCAGGTGGCGGGGTAAGGGCTATTCCACAATCCTCTACACCTCTCCTGATTTGTGATCTCATAGAGAGTCTGTTATGAAATTATCAAGTGAAAAAAGATGATTAATTCTAATTGGATGACGGAGGGCTACAGTGGAGACAAACTGACCCCATTCCTTAAAAGCATTAAGAGGTAATTCTGGATATGTTCCTCTTGCATGATACAGGTTTTGCATTAGGACAAATAAATATTGTATTTCTTCATAAATGGATGAAGCATTTCTATCTTGCCTTGTAACCACTTTGTTTGGCAGCGTCACGCTGGGGGTAGGGAGACACAGACAGGACAACGAGGGGAGGAAAGGAGTCCCTGATGCTATGGGCAAAAGGGTAGGTGGTGACCCCTAGGTAAACTAGCGCTGACACCTGGCTCCCCTAACATCCCTATACAGTTTCCGCAACTGTCGCCGAGCAGGATACCTATTCCCTCACAGTCCCTGAACTACAACTACACAAGGATCAGAGCGGGTGAACACTAGTCAGCCCGGCTACCAGCTAAAGAAACACACCAGGGAAACAAACAAAAAGGGAGGGGAAGAAACACTTAGCTTGAGAAGATCCACACAGCAATCCAACAGAAACTCCAGGATTTACTGCTTGAGCTGAGAAGCTTCCACCAAACACCTGACAAGCTGTCACCAGCAGTGCATCCTGGGAGTCAAGGGGTATAAATAGACAGCTCAAGGTAAGAGATCAGCTGGGTCCTAGTAACCACCAGCTTTCACTAAAAGAGAAATGTCTCAAGCGAGAGACATTTCTTAGGATTTTGACTGTCTGGTCAAATGCGCGACCTTCTGTGAGTGGCCTCTACAATCTCATCTGTGCCTCCTGACAAACCAGTGACAGGCAGAGGACTCAATGATGGACTGTGCAGTGCTGATATAAACTTTTGGTTACATTAGTAGAAATTACTTAATTTCTCGCGTAAAGAGAAAACCTCAGTGTTGTTTTTCTCCTCGCTCTGCAATGTTAGAGATTGTTAGGATTTAGTGTAGAGCGCGTCTTTTACGATTGATCTCTTTTTGTTACATTAATATGGGGACTCGGCAGCTAGAAGTGAAGGATTTTGTCCTTCTGTGATTCTGTGCATGTTAGTGATACATAAACACACTGCCGGATCCACACACCGCTCTTATCATACAGTAATAACATTTATATTAGGTTTCTGCAGTAGCTTTCGGATAATTTATTTATTTTTTTATTCTAGAATACACTATGAAAGAGGGAGAAATGGCGCACATAGGGTCTTATCTGTGTAGTGAAGGATATAGCTCAGTGTGTGATACACTCACCTTTGAAGGTTGTGCCAGTTCACAACACCTATTGATCACAAAGAGCCAGGCTGCTGCACCTCCTAAAGGATCCACGGTGCGTAAAAAAAGAAAAAGGAGTTTCCACGTGCGCTGCCCCGGGTATTGATCGGACTTGAAAGCTTGATCCAAGAATCTTTATTTGTAAAATCTCAACGCGTTTCGTGAGGTTCTCCTCACTTCATCAGGAGATACAAGCATCCTGATGAATGATTCTGCCATTAATCAACTAACTAGTATTATTGAATATGGAAATGTTTAAATACCATAGCTAGCTATGACAGTTCAGATTACATAAAGAGCAGGGTCGCTGAGGCACATAGTGCATCCAAGTCACCAATGCTCTGCTGATCCAATATCTACAGAGATCAAAACCTCCTCAACATTATCATCAGCACAAAAACTGCACCAGGAGTTTCATAGCATAGCGGTCCATAGTCCTCCAGCTGCATTTAAGCCTTATACCACTGAGCACAATGTGAAGCATGGGAAACGGTGCTGTACACCCCAGATTGGTGGCACAGATTCACTGGATTATGGAGCATGAAAACATGCACAAAGGGGAGCCAGATCATACATCTCTATCTGTAGGAGCGTAACTACAACAGGTGCAGGGGTTGTGATTGCACCCGGGCCCCGGAGCCTAGCGGGTCCCAAAAGTCCCTTTGGCCTATAGAAAGATTACTGCTGTTAAAGATTTGTAATAATTGGGGGCCCCGTTGGAGCTTTCGCATAGGGGCCCAAGAGCTTCAAGTTACGCGACTGACAGTAGACATGAATATTAAAGAAATCTGTGAATAGGATCAACCCTGTGTGGCCAACAGCCTGCTCTCCTATTCCCACTGCAGCGCTGTGTGTGATTACAATTACAAACACATATGCAGTTACAGTTGTCCCACAGTCATTCAACCTCCCACAGACAGCCAGAGGGGAGTACAGCAGAGCTGACAGAGGAGTGACAACTGCAGATGTGTTTGTAATGAGACCAAGTTCAGCTCTGCTGTTCGTGTTAGTTGTAATCATACACAGCTCTGCAGTGAGATCAGGAGAGCCGACTTTCAGCCATTACATGTCTCACACACCATATAATTGTGCTCTCTTACAAATGATTACTGTTATGTAGAAAGATATCACATTGAAAATCATTTTTCCCTTTACATTTTAGACTTGCCTGAAAAAACAAATAATGAAAAATAAACTTGCAAGAATGATAAGGGAGGGAAAAATGCTTGACGTGAATGCACTGTTTCTTTTTTTCCCCCTATTAATCCCCCTTGCTTACTATACACTCACAACCAGAGTGTGATTACCTTATTGATATGCAGTAATATAGAAACACCTCAATCAGTCCTCATCAGCCACTCGCACCTTCAATCACACAGGCGCCTATTCTGGGATTGGCACAGACCTCCTCCACAGTACAACGTCAAAGGAACCAGGAATGGCCAGGCAGTCTCTCATGCTTATACTTGCCCAGCCGCCAACGGCATACACCGCTGTCAGCGGCCATTCTGAACTCAATGTGCATGCCTTTGTCAGGCTGCAGAAGGTAAGTAGTTGTACAATGTGCTTGTCTCCTGATGGGAGATTGCCTGGGAATACTTGTTCAATGGCCATTTCCACACTTAAGGTATATATTGTTGGAGGCTGGCCCACAATGTCCGGACTGACCCCCAGATCTCCGACCATATATATGTCTGTTGGGGTTAGGAGAACCGTGGCCGATTAAATCATGAATATCAGACTTAGTGTTTTTTAAACACCCGAAGTCCTAGATAAAGAATTCACGATAATCCGGCATTCAATACATAAATATAATTACAGCACCAACGCCTGAGTCAGGATAATAACCCCAGCACAGCAATGTGTAATCAAAGTCAATCAACCTTTATTCAATATAATAGTTATAAAAACATATTAGAAATGTCCTCTCCGGGGGCGTGGCTTAGCCGGGCATGTGAGCGGACGTGCCAGGGAGAGCTCCCGCCGAGCCTTTACTATTATCCTTATCGGTGATATTCCTTTCTGCACCGGAGAGACCCCATCAGTGAGGGGAGCCTGCCCTACACCCGGAGCTCACTCCCGGAGCCGCCTATGAGGCCTCATGACCCGCAGACGCCAGCAGGACGCGGGAGCTGGTGGAGGGAGCGGGACGCAAGATGGCGTCGCCGCTCGCATGGAGGCCGAGAAGGAGAACGCGGCCTGCCGGAGGCGCATGGCGGCAGCGGCGAAGCTGCAGCGGTTCGCCCATGGCAGTGATGCAGCTGAGGTGGGTGAGGAGGAACATGATGGCCGGAGGAGGAGGATGGATGTGGATCCGAGGGTGGCATGGAGGTGAGCAGAGAGGCTGCAGCAAGGGAGGATGAGATGGTGGAACAGCAGCAGGGACAGGAAACACCAGAGGAGCCCACAATGAAGGACTTATTTTCCCTAATATCATCCATGAAGTCCACCCTGAACACTGTGGCCACTAATGTACAGGGCCTGCAAGGAGAGATTGCTGCTATTAAGGGGACATTAAAGAAGTCTGATATTAGGATGACTGAAATGGAGGGCAGAGTCAGTGCTACAGAGGACAGAGTGCAGCACCTGCAAAGATCTGATTCCAGAAAGGATAAGCTGCTGGCTGAAACTATAGCAAAAAACGATGATCTGGAAAACAGATCTAGAAGGAATAATTTAAGGATAGTGGGGTTCCCTGAAAAAGCAGAGGGGAGGGATCCCACTGCATTCATAGAAACAATGGCTGAAAGATAACATTGGTGAATCCTCACTGACCAAAGTGTATGCTGTTGAACAGGCTCATAGGGTTCCAATGCAGCCCCGACCACCAGGATCAGAGCCACGTACTATCCTAGCCAGGATTCTAAATTATAGGGACAGAGACATTATACTGAGGAAGGCACGAGACGCAGAGGATATGTCATATAACGGTCAGGACATTGCAATATACCCGGATTATTCACCCACAGTGCAGAGACAGAGGAAGCAATTTACTGCTGTGAAGAAGAGATTAAGAGACATTGGATTACAGTATGCTATGTTCTTCCCAGCCAAACTACGGGTGGAGGCCATGGGGAAAGCGCAGTTTTTTCTTTCACCGGAAGATGCGAATACTTGGTTGGACACAAATTCTAAGCGTCTAAGAGCTCACGACGGATGAGAGACACACAACCGGATTGTGAGTCATGACTGAACTCTCTGCTCGAGACGAGTGAGCTGGTTTATCTGTTGGAAACTGCTTATGACGCCTCTGGGAGATCTACGTGTCTTTGTGGCTATATTCTATATGTGACTTTATTTCTTTACATATAACCCTTTTTTTTTCTTTTTTTATTATTATTATATTGCACTTATTTTTTCCCCTCTCTGGGTGAACTTTATACTGATGTAGGATCCTTAAGGGGATGGGCCGTCCAATATGCTTGCATATTTGGCATAGGCATGCAATGTGGCCCAAATGTTTAGTCTTGTTTGTTGTTCTCTTTCTTTCCTTCTAGGTGACCTACGGGATTGTTGTTATGATGATATGCACTGTATTTTATAGATGTGGAGAGATGGGAATCCATCTAGGGGTGATTATTGTTAATGGGGAGGGAGGATATGTTTAGAATTACCGAGGTTACTTTAAAATAATTTATATAAGGTTCATTAAGGCGGGAGTAAGGCGACAGGGAGAGGTACAGATGCTTCCGGCTGAGATCTGGAGACCCGCGTCACAAGGGAGTGACGCTTGTTTTTGGTTACTAGGGGGTTGGCAGAGGGAGGGGGGGGGGGGGAGTACAGGGAGTTGGAAAAGGGAAGGGGCCAAGCGGTGGAGAAATTACAATAGACTATTGTACTGGTTTGACTTCAGACTAACTGATGGCATTCAGTAAAGTGCTAAGCTGGAATGTGAGAGGGTTATCTGACGCTACCAAGAGGGCCGCAGTGTTTCAATATGTCCTGGATCAGAAGCCCGCTATTATCTGCCTATTAGAAACTCATATGGTAGAAGATAAACTAGACCTTCTGCGGAAAAGATGGCTACAGGAATCTTATCATTCCACATACTCTACGTACTCCAGAGGAGTCTCTGTGCTGATACCTAGAACGACTAAATATGAGGAGGTGAAGACGTGCATTGATGGGGATGGGCAATATGTCATTGTGATTTGTAGACTTCAAGGGTGCTTGATAGCGGTGGTGGCGTTGTATATTCCGCCGCCATATTCCAGTGGAAAGATTAAAGAGATTATGGAGTGGCTGGGACACATGGGAGATATACCGGTGCTTCTGGTGGGAGATTTGAATAATGTGCAAGATGAGTATTGGGACAGATTCCGAAGTAGTCATTACAGACCTAGTGGACGTAGTACACCCTTTGGGTTACTCCTTGGAGAATTGGGACTCAGGGATGTTTGGAGGGTACGGAATCCTGAGGTGAGATGCTATTCTTGCTATTCGACTACCTATAATACTCTCTCACGCATTGACATGGCTTTAGGGAACGACCGCATGGATGAACTGGTCTTGACTGTGGAGTATCTTCCCAGGGTCCTCTCTGACCATAAACCGTTATGTGTGTCCGTAAAAATGGGGGAACAATTGACGGGGAACAGATTACACTGGAAGCTACATCCAATGTGGCTACAATCTATTGATACGGAGCAAATAGAACGACTGACTAGGGAATTTTTTTAGTTTAATGCTGGGTCCGCTGCGCCATCCGTAGTTTGGGATACTATGAAAGCCTATTTGAGGGGAATACTGTCTAAAGAGGTTAACATGCGTAAATCCAAGACGAGATTAGAAAAAGAGATAAAAGTGAAAAAGGTGAAGGAGGAGGAAGAGGCCTTATTAATGGGAGGGGACAGTAGCCTTACATCCGGATTGCGTGATGCCCAGGCGGATTTAGATGCATTTCTGCTTGATAAATCACTTAAGCGGAATGAGTTTAGACGTATGGCGTTTTTTGCTGAGGGAGAGGCGGTTGGTCATCTATTGTCCCTGGTGGCTTCGGCACAGAGGAAAACCCCATTTGTCTACTCACTAACTGACTCTGATGGAGTCAAAATAACGAACTCAGCTGGCATTGGGGAAGTGTTTCGGAAATTCTATGAAGCACTATATTCCTCTGGGGCGGAGGTTGACACGGACGGGATGCAGGACTACTTGAAAGGTCTGAACCTGCCGAGGTTATCTGAAGGAGACAGGGCTATGCTGGAAGCATCAATAACGAGCAAGGAACTTAGTGTGGCATTGTCATCCATGGCTAATGATAAGGCACCAGGGGCTGATGGGTTGCCGGTTGAACTTTATAAAAGACTTGAGGAGGTACTGTTACCCAAGTTGCTGGAAGTACAGGAACGCTCCAGAGAGGACGGGATACTACCAAGGTCCATGCGGGAGGCGACGATTGTGGTATTGCCAAAGGAGGGCAAAGACCCTGGGTTGCCAGATTCTTACAGGCCGATTTCCCTGCTACCCGTTGATGTTAAAATTCTTGCAAAAACTTTGGCCAATAGATTGACGGGGGTGATAAGCTCCTTAGTGCATCCGGATCAGTCTGGGTTTATGCCTAGTAGATCTACTGCAATAAACCTACGGAGACTGTTTTTGAACCTACAACTGCCAGCTGACAACACGGGTAGGAGGGTGGTAGCCTCGTTGGATGCTCAAAAGGCATTTGAGTGTGAGCTGGCAATTCCTGTGGAAAGTGTTGGATGCCATGGGATTTGGCCCAGGTTTTGTATCATGGATACGATTACTATATACCCAACCAGAGGCCAGAGTAAGAGTTAATGGGGCACTTTTTGGGCCGATCATACTACAAAGGGGCACTCGACAGGGATGCCCGCTTTCCCCACTGCTGTTTGCTCTCGTTGTGGAACCACTTGCGGAAAAATTGAGAAGGGATACGGAAGTGGTTGGCTTCCGATATGGTAGAGTGGAGGAACGAATAGCCATGTATGCAGATGATATTCTATTATTTCTACAGGACTCGGGTGCTTCCATGACGAGAGCCATGTGGCTGATTGAACAATATGGTTATATGTCTGGGCTTAAGATCAACTGGAACAAATCTACCCTGTTTCTGGTGGATGAAGGGGATTTGGCAGTGGTGGAAAGCGGGGGCCTCAAAGTGGTGGATAGGTTCAAATATCTGGGAATATGGGTGTCAACTCCCGTTACAAAGTATTTGGATTTAAATCTGGGACCGGTACTAGAGATTATTAAAGATAAGATGAAGGCGTGGAATAGGCTACACCTGTCTGTGGTGGGAAGGGTAAACTTAATAAAGATGGTGCTGATGCCTAAGTTACTGTATGTTTTCCATAATGCCCCGATCCCTATTCCACAGTCTAGGCTTAAATATATCAACTCGTTGTTCCGTGGGTTAATTTGGGGTAAGAGGTTGGCGAGGCTGAGATTGGAACTCCTGCAGCGACCTAAAGACGAAGGTGGACTGGCCCTACCAAATCCCTATCTATACTATGTAGCGGCGCAGTCTCAACATATGAGAGGATGGACGCAAAAAGCGGCTCAGCCTTCTATTCAAAAGGTTATGGAGGAGGTGACTAATAGGTGCCCGTTAATATTTGGGGTGGAAGATGGGACATTTCAAACACTGGGGAAACAATGCCCGACTATTCGGCTAAGTACATGCCATCTGGATAAATTGAAGAAGCTAGAGGGTGGAAGGATTGACGGACTATTCCCCGCTATGGCATAATTCCAACCTTCCGGAGATAGAAAAGCTGGGATGCCTGGGGGAGTGCAGAGACCGGGCATAGTCTTAGCAAAACAAGTCCTGGATGGACAGACGCTTAGACCATTCTCGAGACTACGGGAAGAATTTGGGCTGAGAGAGACAGGGATATTTCAATACTTGCAAATGAGGCACGCTGTAAGAGCACAAACAAAACGGAGGGTACTGACGATCCAGACGGATCTTGTACTGGATTATGTGTGTAAAGGTGGTCCCACGAAAGGAGTTATTGCAACCACATATCGGGACATTATGCACACCTTCTTGTTACAACATCCGTCTAATGCTAAGCTGAGATGGGAACAGGAAGTTGGGACAATAGAAGATGATCAATGGGACTCTATTTTAGAGTGGGTACCAAAACAATCCATATGTGAACCAGGCAGGCTATCTCAACTTTATGTTTTATACAGAGTGTACCGTACCCCAGAATTCTTACATAAGATACATTTAAAATCTAATGCTGAGTGTCCCAGGTGTCGGGGGGAACCGGCGGACCTACTCCATATGTTGTGGTATTTCCCAAAATTGAGTGGTTATTGGATAAGAGTGTTACACAGAGTGGAAGGGGCGTATAGTTGTGTAGTGCCTAGGGACCCGAAAGTGTGCATATTAGGATATGTGGATGAAATCCAGACAGAGGAATCTTCAAAGACGGCCATAACCAGGCTACTCTATATAGCACGAAAGTTGGTCGCTCGGCATTGGATTGATGCAGAACCACCATCGAGACAGGAATTTATGGAACGAGCAAAATATGTTTCTCTTATGGAAAGAGGGGTATACCGGAAAAGGGGTAAGCTAGACTGTTATGAGAGAATTTGGTCACCATGGCTCACCTACGGGAGGGGATAGAGTTTCTACTTGGGGGGCAGTGTCTTCTATATAATGGGATAGAGGGGAGTGAGTTGAAGTCTGTATTTGTTTCAAACATACGTGTAACACGGTATCACCGCTTGGCTCAAAGTGGGAGGGGTGGGAGATATTGGGGGGGGGAAAGGGAGTTCACGGGTTTGTACTGTTTATGGAAAATAAAGGGGAACATTATTGAGATAAATGTTAATGAAAGCACTGTGAAATAACATGTTGGAATTTTTGTCAATAAAAATATATTTGATTTAAAAAAGAAATTTCTCTCCGCGAGGGACACAGAAAGCCGCGGTATAACATGTATAAACCTGAAAGGGGGTTCACAACTAGCTTACTGCAATGTGATATATTCAGGCTTCACCAGTAGAAAGAAGGGTAATAGCGTATGGCTGGAAAAAGGTAGTGACCTTAGGTGCTGCAGGGCTCTGTGGCATTGTGGCCTAACAGGCTACATTATTGTCACCTAACACAAGGTGACCATCTCCCCAATCCCATCACATGCTCAGATAGCATGCACGGTCTGTAAGACCACAGACTAAAACCCAGTTAAGGGTGGAAACGTCGGGCAATAGGCTTGTATTCTGTTGTATGAAAACACTTTTTTCACAATAAAGAGAACAAAGGCGCAGATTGGGAAGCTGAAATATGGACAAGGCCAAATACTAAGACACCAGACAACCGTTTTTGAGTAGTCAAACACCCAAGTCTAGACCATAATGGTACATAAAGGATAGGAATATTATGTGTGTGATTTACTTTTGTTTTTTTCTTTTCTCAGAACATAATCAGGAGCCAAGAGATGGCAGTAGAGAGCATAAAGGACAACATGAAGGAGGCGGAGAAAAAATATCAATGGTTCCTCGACCTCGAGGAAAATTCTGAGGTATGGGAACATGTAGTGACCAACTGTGTGTCCCCGAAAATAACACAGGTTTTCTATTACTTTTTTGCTTTTACACTGGGGTATTTCATAAAATGCGGCAGTCGTGGTAAAAAAACCCGCATCTGCCGCATTTTCCGCATAATGGCCGCACTTGTGGCACGCCCCATGCATTGTCTATGGGGCTCGCGGTAAATGTGCAGCAAGTGCATTTCCGGTAGTTGCGCCAGTGCATGGGGCTTGCCGCAAGTGCGGCCGTTATGCGGAAAATGTGACAGATGCAGGTGTTTTTTACCGAGACTGCCGCATTTTACGAAAAAACCCCAGTGTGAAAAGGCCCTTACAGAAGGCCTCTCCTATAATGATGATTATGAAAGATGGACTTGTTTAGGTTAGAGAAAAGACCCATGGTCGGTTATCTCATTTCCATGTGTGGTGAATATAAAGGACTGACATATCATTTATTCCTTCCAAGGACCTTGTAAAGGACCAAAAACATTCATTACATGAAGGAGGCGGAGAAAAAATATCAATGGTTCCTCGACCTCGAGGAAAATTCTGAGGTATGGGAACATGTAGTGACCAACTGTGTGTCCCCGAAAATAACACAGGTTTTCTATTACTTTTTTGCTTTTACACTGGGGTCTTTTTTCAGAACATCATGCGGAACCAAGAAATGAAAGTAGAGAGCATAAAGGACAAAATAAGGGAGGCGGAAGCTACCTATAATTGGTACAAAGACCTAGAAGAAAGAGCTGAGGTATGGGAATATCTAGTGACACACCGTGTTTCCCTGAAAATAAAACAGGTTTTGTATTACTTTTTTTCTTTGAATAATGTGCAAGGGCTTATTATCAGGGGATGTCACAGGGGCTTTTACACTGGGGTTTTTCATAAAAAGCGGCAGTCGCGGTAAAAAAAACGCGTCTGCCGCATTTTCCCATTTGTGGCCTCCATGCTGTGTTCATTTCACATCAAGTCCCATCTCTGCATTGTAATGGACTATGAAGGAGGTGGAGACTTGAAGAAGGTTCTCAGAACCATGGGCCGTTTACCGGTATCTTTCACCAGGTTCTATATGGCGGACATGGTTCTTGCTATTGAATATCTCCATAGCATTGGCGTAGTGCACAGAGATCTAAAGCCGGCGAATATACTCATACATCCACAGGCCACATAAAAAAGACTGATTTTGGGGTCTCAAAACTAGGACTCATGATGTCAAATACAAATACCCACATGGAATGGGCTCATAACATCGCCAGAACATTCTGTCACACACTGCCCTGCATTATAATAATAAATGTTTCTTTTTGCATTTTTCAGATACAAAAAATCACATGTGAGATCTGGTAAAATCCTTGGACATGATAATAATCTGCATGAAGTAACCCCTACTAATTATACTGAGGTGAATAACAAATATGGCGATACATCAGAGTAAAGGTGAAATAAACTGATTGCACTATTATGTATATGCGGCTCAGATTTTAGGACATTATGTTCCTTTTTGTTGTAGATTCGCCCCTGTATCAAGAAAGTTTCCGGCAGAATCCACCAGAGAAAAGAACGTCCGTCTGGTGCCCATGATGTGACACCTCATCACCAGCGGATTGTAATAACCGGACAAGCTTTGTAATATCTGAAAATCCATTTAGGCTTCTTTATTTATCACAATTTGTGGCGGCCGAGAACCTAAACCTTTCCCAAGTTCTTTCTGACTTGTCGAAGGATTGTTTTTATTTTCTCCCTCATTTAATGATAGAGGACAGAAATGTGGTGACGCAGAGTCTTTCTTCTTCTATATTTTGTGTGGGTATGATTATTAATAAATATCTACATTAGAGCATGACAGCAGAATTTCGGGGTGACTTTCAGTCGTCTAGTACATGTCCACTGCTCCAATCATCCCATCTCAGTTTGCCCCTGACACCCGCACTAACATGGCGCCTCCCTCACCTCGCAAAAAAAGAAAGCTTTTATTACTACTTTCCTTTTTTGCATTACTGGCATTTATTCAATGTCATTTTCTTATAGAGCCACTACATATAGCGAACAACGAGGCTTTCAGCTTTTCAAAGGAGCCAGCAAGAAGAAAATCATTGCTAAGATAACCGGAAGCCGGGGATTAACACTAAACAGGTAATTATTATATTATTATTGTTTCTATAATTCTAATATGCTAATGAGCTGGGTTTTTTTTTTCTTTTTCTCAAAAATGTGTTTATTGGCAATTCTTCATTATACAAATCATGAGCAAAGCCAAGATTATAGGCAATACAAAATCCTACAACATAACTCAACATCCACCTCCCCCTACCTCCAACCTGCGTGCTTACTTAAAGGGACACTGTCACCAGGTTTTTGCCATCCCTTCTGACAGTAGCAGATTGTAGAGATAGAGACCCTGATTCCAGCGATGTGTCACTTACTGAGCTGCTGTCACTTTGATAAAATTACTGTTTTCTCTACTTCAGATTTAGCAGTAAATGACTCTGCTGGACTATTTGATTAGTCCTACAATGTTAATCAACTGATTGAACAGTGATTTTATGGAAACTACACTGAGCAGCCCAGTAAGAGACACATCGATGGAATCAGGGTCTCTGTCTCTACATTATGCTGCTGTCAGATGAGATGGTAAAAAACCTGGTGACAGTGTCCCTTTGAGAAAATGATATTATGTATAGTGACATGGCATGACAAATCTGTTAACGGTTTATATGTGCATCAGTTTCTGACCTAAAAAATGTGAAAAAATTCCCCCAGACGTACTGCAAAGTCTTCCCAGAAGAGTGTAAGCTGTTACAGCTGTAAAGGAGGCCGGAGCCATGTGCGGAGCCTACTGATTTACAGTGGATGTCATAAACGCCCCTGTGTGTGTCCCATTGATTTTGTGCATCTATCTAACAATTGCTCTCTATGAAAGATGATTAAACTTGCGCTATATTTTGTACATGATTAATTTCATTAGATGCTGATTGTCTTCTAGAGGACACAGGCTTGTCTTGAACTGAAAGAGTATCCGAAGGCGCGCTCCTTCCTTCTGAGGGCTCAAAAGGTGGAACCGTTTAATGTGGAAATTAACAACGTACTGAAAAGGTTGTCAAGTTGTTACAAGGAATACATGGATGATCAGAGGCAGATGTGTGTCCGTATGTTTGCTCCTCAGTCCTCCACATCTCTGCACCAGTAATGGAGATGGCTGTCAATTTATCTGTTCTTCTCATTTCTTGCTCATCGGTGCTCTGAATGACGAGGGGTTTGTGAGTCTTTACTTGACCAGCACAGTATTACTGAATTGTTTGTCTTGTTTGTGGAATTAAAACAGAAAAACTGTGCCATATAGTTCTATGCTTTTTGAGAATAATAAAGATTGATGTTTTGGTTGAAAAAAACAGAGACTGCAGAGACATAAACTAAGTGCAGAATAGTGTAACACTAGTAACCTGTGGAGTCCTACCATGCACTATACTAATAAATTACAAAGTTATTACAAAGTCTTTACAGTCACAAAAGTCAGTTTATATGAAGAAAACCTTCACAATTATGAAGAGCAGAATGAAATATTGGGTGACACTTCAGTGAAACACAATGTCTGGTGACCCTGGGGACTGAACAACCCAAAGGTGTAAATGATTTTGTGCTTTAGATCCCTTCTGTAACATCCGGAAGGTGCACTGCTGCTGTTTGTAAATGTTTTTATTGTTCATACACTTATTATTTGGAGATGTCTACATTGTCACCCATAATACTGTGAAGAGGACATATGCCATGAAGGTGTTCAAGAACCGCTGTTATCCAGGACTACTAGAACTAATTTATCTGGAGAGAAACATCTTGCCCTTTGTGGATTCCCCATTTGTGACCTCCATGCTGTGTTCATTTCACATCAAGTCCCATCTCTGCATTGTAATGGACTATGAAGGAGGTGGAGACTTGAAGAAGGTTCTCAGAACCATGGGCCGTTTACCGGTATCTTTCACCAGGTTCTATATGGCGGACATGGTTCTTGCTATTGAATATCTCCATAGCATTGGCGTAGTGCACAGAGATCTAAAGCCGGCGAATATACTCATAACATCCACAGGCCACATAAAAATGACTGATTTTGGGGTCTCAAAACTAGGACTCATGATGTCAAATACAAATACCCACATGGAATGGGCTCATAACATCGCCAGAACATTCTGTCACACACTGCCCTGCATTATACTAATAAATGTTTCTTTTTGCATTTTTCAGATACAAAAAATCACATGTGAAGATCTGGTAAAATCTTTGGACATGATAATAATCTGCATGAAGTAACCCCTACTAATAATACTGAGGGAATAACAAATATGGCGATACATCAGAGTAAAGGTGAAATAAACTGATTGCACTATTATGTATATGCGGCTCAGATTTTAGGACATTATGTTCCTTTTTGTTGTAGATTCGCCCCTGTATCAAGAAAGTTTCCGGCAGAATCCACCAGAGAAAAGAACGTCCGTCTGGTGCCCATGATGTGAACACCTCATCACCAGCGGATTGTAATAACCGGAGAAGCTTTGTAATATCTGATAATCCATTTAGGCTTCTTTATTTATCACAATTTGTGGCGGCCGAGAACCTAAACCTTTCCCAAGTTCTTTCTGACTTATGGAAGGATTGTTTTTATTTTCTCCCTCATTTAATGATAGAGGACAGAAATGTGGTGACGCAGAGTCTTTCTTCTTCTATATTTTGTGTGGGTATGATTATTAATAAATATCTACATTAGAGCATGACAGCAGAATTTCGGGGTGACTTTCAGTCGTCTAGTACATGTCCAGTGCTCCAATCATCCCATCTCAGTTTGCCCCTGACACCCGCACTAACATGGCGCCTCCCTCACCTCGCAAAAAAAGAAAGCTTTTATTACTACTTTCTTTTTTGCATTACTGGCATTTATTCAATGTCATTTTCTTATAGAGCCACTTCATATAGCGAACAACGAGGCTTTCAGCTTTTCAAAGGAGCCAGCAAGAAGAAAATCATTGCTAAGATAACCGGAAGCCGGGGATTAACACTAAACAGGTAATTATTATATTATTATTGTTTCTATAATTCTAATATGCTAATGAGCTGGGTTTTTTTTTTCTTTTTCTCAAAAATGTGTTTATTGGCAATTCTTCATTATACAAATCATGAGCAAAGCCAAGATTATAGGCAATACAAAATCCTACAACATAACTCAACATCCACCTCCCCCTACCTCCAACCTGCGTGCTTACTTAAAGGGACACTGTCACCAGGTTTTTGCCATCCCTTCTGACAGTAGCAGATTGTAGAGATAGAGACCCTGATTCCAGCGATGTGTCACTTACTGAGCTGCTGTCACTTTGATAAAATTACTGTTTTCTCTACTTCAGATTTAGCAGTAAATGACTCTGCTGGACTATTTGATTAGTCCTACAATGTTAATCAACTGATTGAACAGTGATTTTATGGAAACTACACTGAGCAGCCCAGTAAGAGACACATCGATGGAATCAGGGTCTCTGTCTCTACATTATGCTGCTGTCAGATGAGATGGTAAAAACCTGGTGACAGTGTCCCTTTGAGAAAATGATATTATGTATAGTGACATGGCATGACAAATCTGTTAACGGTTTATATGTGCATCAGTTTCTGACCTAAAAAATGTGAAAAAATTCCCCCAGACGTACTGCAAAGTCTTCCCAGAAGAGTGTAAGCTGTTACAGCTGTAAAGGAGGCCGGAGCCATGTGCGGAGCCTACTGATTTACACTGCATGTCATAAACGCCCCTGTGTGTGTCCCATTGATTTTGTGCATCTATCTAACAATTGATCTCTATGAAAGATGATTAAACTCGCGCTATATTTTGTACATGATTAATTTCATTAGATGCTGATTGTCTTCTAGAGGACACAGGCTTGTCTTGAACTGAAAGAGTATCCGAAGGCGCGCTCCTTCCTTCTGAGGGCTCAAAAGGTGGAACCGTTTAATGTGGAAATTAACAACGTACTGAAGAGGTTGTCAAGTTGTTACAAGGAATACATGGATGATCAGAGGCAGATGTGTGTCCGTATGTTTGCTCCTCAGTCCTCCACATCTCTGCACCAGTAATGGAGATGGCTGTCAATTTATCTGTTCTTCTCATTTCTTGCTCATCGGTGCTCTGAATGACGAGGGGTTTGTGAGTCTTTACTTGACCAGCACAGTATTACTGAATTGTTTGTCTTGTTTGTGGAATTAATACAGAAAAACTGTGCCATATAGTTCTATGCTTTTTGAGAATAATAAAGATTGATGTTTTGGTTGAAAAAAACAGAGACTGCAGAGACATAAACTAAGTGCAGAATAGTGTAACACTAGTAACCTGTGGAGTCCTGCCATGCACTATACTAATAAATTACAAAGTTATTACAAAGTCTTTACAGTCACAAAAGTCAGTTTATATGAAGAAAACCTTCACAATTATGAAGAGCAGAATGAAATATTGGGTGACACTTCAGTGAAACACAATGTCTGGTGACCCTGGGGACTGAACAACCCAAAGGTGTAAATGATTTTGTGCTTTAGATCCCTTCTGTAACATCCGGAAGGTGCACTGCTGCTGTTTGTAAATGTTTTTATTGTTCATACACTTATTATTTGGAGATGTCTACATTGTCACCCATAATACTGTGAAGAGGACATATGCCATGAAGGTGTTCAAGAACCGCTGTTATCCAGGACTACTAGAACTAATTTATCTGGAGAGAAACATCTTGCCCTTTGTGGATTCCCCATTTGTGGCCTCCATGCTGTGTTCCTTTCACACCAAGTCCCATCTCTGCATTGTAATGGACTATGAAGGAGGGGGAGCCCTTGAAGAAGGTTCTCAGAACCATGGGCTGTTTACCGTATCTTTCACCAGGTTCTATATAGCGGAACATGGTACTTGTATTGAATATCTCCATAGCATCGGCGTAGTGCACAGAGATCTAAAGCCGGAGAATATACTCATAACATCCACAGGCCACATAAAAATCACTGATTTTGGGGTCTCAAAACTAGGACTCATGATGTCAAATACAAATACCCACATGGAATGGGCTCATAACATCGCAGAACATTCTGTCACACACTGCCCTGTTGCACCCCATGCTACATAGCACCTGAGGCCATCGCTTTCCAAGCCTATGGAAGATCTTCACACTGGTGGTCCTTGGGGACTATTCTCTATGAACTGCTTGTGGGATGTAAGCCGTATAGCCCATGCAACATAATGACATGCAATCATGACATTACTTGGAAATGTGATCCAGCTCCTCCCGATGATGCTCAAGACCTGATCAATAAGCTTCTCAGAATAAAACCTGAAGAAAGACTTGGGACAGGAGGAGCAGATGAAATAAAACCATCCATTCTTCAGAGGCATTTGATATCAAGAAGATTTTGAGTCAGGAGCCACAATACGTCCCTCCACCTATGTTAAATGTAGACACCTGCCAGTTTACCAACCCATCAGACTCTCTCCCACCAAGACAAGCTACAACCTGCAGGCTATATCCTGACAAGATGAGCAGGCCTGTGTCACCATTTATCTAGCTTTGTACTTGTATTTTCATGGACACAGCAGAGTTCACATTGAGTATATATATATATTATGCTGTCTGCGGCCCTTCACCTCCATGCGCTGTTTGGATCATTTTGTAGGTATGCCTAGATCACTGGGAGACAAGGGCATTGGCGTCCCATCTCCAAGAGGACGCTAGCGTCACCGGTCATGCGGGTCAGCTGACCTGTCATGTGGTTGGTGAGCGGGCCTGAGCACTTCCCACAATGTGGCCGGGCATCACAGGGACGGAAGCGCGGGTGTGCAGGCCGCATGTGGGGCCTATTAAGGACGTTAGAAGGCGGTACATAGACCCAACACAATCTACCACACACACCTCCTGACAAAACTGCCTAGCAGTGAAACGCGTGGAGACCGGTAGCAAAGGGGGATATCTGGTACATGAACGCCATCATGACCTCAGGTAAATGAATGCCTAAACTAACATTTATTTCAGGGTCCCATTACCATGTGGGATTCTTGTTAGCAGTAGTTGTCAGCTTCGCCTACATTAATATGCAGCTTAACAGCTCCTGTATACAGGGACTGGCTAGTTAGCACTGTACACAAATTCTGATGGAATACTGTTTAGTGATTCCCCTAGGTGAGGCAGTGATGAGTTATGCATATACATATGAAGTGTTACTGGGTATGTTTTGTGAACTAAGTCCTAATAGACATGCATATTACCCTTACCCATTATCACCTTGGCTTTGTGTGCCAACCTACTGTGCCCCTTATCTGCATTGCACCATCAGCCTGTAATGCATGTCTGCAAGTGTATTACACACTGAAATGCACACGGCTGTGAATTATATCAGGACATGGTTGGACACTCACCGATGCTATTTTACTTTACATGTCTGAGATGAGGAAACACAGTGATTCAGGACATAGACTTATAGATGTTTTCTGGGCCTTCTATATTTCAATATATAGTATGTGAAAGACAAGACTATTACAGTATGCTCACCATAACCTGCCTACACTGAAGATGTGTAGTGTACGCTGTCTGTCCCTTACATGTATATGTGATAATTAGATTTTTGTTAACATATAAAATAATAACAAGAATCACACTTTCTCTTTTTTTTTAGAGACACTTCAATAACATTTGAAGACATAATAGGACAAAATAAAGCCATGAGAGCTCTAGAAGAGGTGTTAATCTGGCCCTTGGAGAGACCAGAGGTATTTATATGTATATACATACATTTACAATCACTGACAGTGCGATCAAAGCTGCGCGGTGGGCATTGTGCTGTCAATTGCCTTAATTTGTTGCCATGACATTGTGGGGTCCTGTGAAGACCCCGGATGGTGTCATAACTCACTTCCGGTGAATGTCCGGTGATTTCAATAACAATGAGGAAGGGACCACCTAAATGTATGAGTAAGCGCAGTCCCTCCCACACATAAAGTACAGGGGCACCCGAGACCCCTCACAAAGCTCAGGTTACCTGACACCTGCTGGTGTGGCGCCCCTGAGTCTGGTCACCACAGAATAGTATTACATGTAGAGATCAGATAACTTTCCCCGAACATGTTCACCAATTTCAAATTTTGCACAAACATTGAAGATTCGGTTCATGATTGGGAAACAAGAGCAACTTACTAAAAAAAAAAAAAAAAAAAGAGAATTTTGTTTACGTACCGTAAATTCTTTTTTCTTTATTCATCAATGGGAGACCCAGACAATGGGGTTTAGGGCTCCGCCCTCCGGAGGTCACACTAGGTACTACAAGTTTGTAGACACCGCCTCCTCCGCTTATAAACCCCCACCGTAGGGAACATCCTCAGTTTAGTCCATAAGCTGCGAGGAGAAAATAAACCACACCCGAAACCTCGGGAAGAATGCCGTGCACAGACGGTTCAACAACCCGGCAAACACTGTCTCAACGGAGAACAGATTAAATGCAAAACATGCAACTGGGTGGGTGCTGGGTCTCCCATTGATGAATAAAGAAAAAAGAATTTACGGTACGTAAACAAAATTCTCTTTTTTCTTGTCATCATAATGGGAGACCCAGACAATGGGGATGTCCTAAAGCAATACCCCAGGGCGGGAAGAGTTCCTCAACAAGACGGATAACACATGGTCCCCCTTAAAGGTGGGCAACCGCCGCCTGGAGGACCCGCCTGCCCAAACTTGCGTCCGCAGAGGCATGGGCATGCACCATATAGTGCTTAGAGAAAGTATGCAGGCTGGACCAAGTGGCCGCCTGACACACCTGTAGAGCAGATGCTTGATGTCGCAAAGCCCAGGAGGCACCTACAGCTCTGGTAGAGTGTGCCTTCAATCCCACCGGGAGAGGCTGACCAGCAGCACGGTAAGCCTCCTGAATGGGAGCCTTGATCCATCTGGCCAAGGTCGACTTTGAAGCCGCAGACCCCTTACAGCGACCCGTCGTAAGGACAAATAGGGAATCCGAACTCCGAAAGGAGGCGGTCCTGGACACATAAATGCGTACAGCCCTCACGAGATCCAGAGTATGGAGGTCGCGCTCAACCTGATGAACGGGAGCGGGACAGAATGATGGGAGAACAATCTCCTGGTTCAGGTGAAACGTTGACACCACCTTCGGCAAGAATTCAGGCCGTGGGCGCAACACCACCTTGTCTTGGTGAACCACCAGAAAGGGTGACTTGCACGAAAGTGCAGCCAATTCTGAGACCCTTCTCAGAGACGTAATCGCCACCAGAAAGACCACTTTCTGAGACAGACGAGATAGAGAAATGTCTCTTAGCGGCTCAAACGGCGGTTTCTGCAATGCCGTCAGGACCATGTTAAGGTCCCAAGGGTCCAGTGGTCGCCTGTAGGGCGGAACCACCCTAGACACCCCCTGCAGAAACTGACGAACCTTCGGGAGGAGCGCCAAGCGCCTGTCAAACAACACTGAAAGTGCCGATACTTGACCTTTCAAAGAGCCAAGGGATAGCCCCAACTCCAAACCTGACTGCAGGAAAGCCAACAAAGTTGGAATGGACAAGGGCCACGGAGACCGTCCACCAGAGGCACACCAGGAGAAAAAGATCTTCCACGTCCTGTGGTATATCTTCCTGGATACAGGCTTCCTAGCCCGATTCATAGTGGCAACCACTGTAGGAGAGAAGCCTCTGGATGTCAGCAGCCAGGCCTCAAGAGCCATGCAGTCAATCTGAGGGCCCTGGAATTGAGGTGGAAGAATGGGCCTTGCGCGAGAAGATCTGCGCGTTCTGGAAGAGCCCACCGGAGTCCGCCTGACAGTTGCCACAGGTCCGGATACCAGGACCTCCTGGGCCAATCTGGAGCCACTAGAATGGCTACTCTGCACTCTGTTCTGATTTTCCACAGAACCCTGGGAATCAGAGCCAGAGGCGGAAACACATATGGCAGCTGGAACCTGGACCAACTCAGGATCAGGGCATCCGCCCCCAGAGACTGAGGATCCCACGATCTCGCCACGTATTGGGGCACCTGATGATTCAGCCGTGAGGCCATCAGATCCACGTCCGGAGTGCCCCATCTGCCGCAGATGTCCCGGAAGACGTCTGGATGTAGAGACCACTCTCCGGCGTCCATCCCCTGTCGGCTCAGGTAGTCGGCCTCCCAGTTCTCGACCCCTGGGATGTGAACTGCGGAGATCAGGCAGTCGTTTTCCTCCACCCAAGCAAGAATGCGGTGGACTTCGGCGAGGGCCTGAGCACTTCTGGTCCCTCCCTGATGATTTATGTAGGCGACGGCCGTCGCATTGTCGGACTGTACCCGAATGGGCTGTCCTGACAGGAATTTCTGAAACGCCAGGAGCGCCAGATAGACCGCCTTGATCTCCAGCACGTTGATCTGCAACGCCGACTCCGACTGAGTCCAGAGGCCTTGAGCCCTGTGGTGCAAGAACACCGCACCCCAGCCCTTCAGACTGGCGTCGGTGGTCACCACTAACCATGACGGTTTTAGGAAGGACCTGCCCCGTGACAAGTGACGTGGCTGGAGCCACCACTGCAGGGATTCCCTGGTCGGTTGTGAAAGCGTCACCAGCCGATTCAGAGAGATCGTCCTCTTGTCCCATCGGCGAAGAATCTCCAGCTGGAGAGGACGGAGGCGAAACTGTGCAAAGGGCACCGCCTCTATCGCCGCTACCATGCGTCCCACCAGTCTCATCAATACCCGTAGGGATGATTGTGGTGACAGGAGAATATTCTGCACTCCTGAGTGGATCGCTAGCTGCTTGGCTTGAGGTAGGGACACCAGGGCTGAGTCCGTATGGAAGTCCATGCCCAGATATGTCAATGACTGGGTCGGAACCAGGGTCGACTTCTGGATGTTGAGAAGCCACCCGAACTGTTCCAGTGACTTTATGGTCACCTCCAGGCTGACCCGACAAAGGTCTTCCGATGGCGCCCTGACCAGCAGGTCGTCCAAATAGGGAATGACGGCATGTCCCTGCACATGCAGGAGAGCCATCATGGAGGCCATCACCTTCGTGAACACCCGCGGTGCTGAGGCTAGCCCGAATGGCAGTGCCACAAATTGGAAGTGCTCTTCCCCCACTGCGAATCTCAGCCAGCGCTGATGAGCTGGTGCAATGGGCACGTGAAGGTAAGCGTCCCTGATATCGATGGACGCCAGGAAATCCCCCTGTGACACTGCCGCAATCACGGAGCGCAGGGATTCCATACGGAATTTCCGAACCAACACGTGACGGTTGAACAACTTGAGGTCCAAAACCGGGCGGAAAGAGCCGTCCTTCTTTGGGACAATAAAGAGGTTGGAGTAAAAACCCCTGAACCTCTCTTCCGTGGGCACTGGGACCACCACTCCGTCTCTGCGGAGTCCCTCCAACACCAGATGAAAAGCCTGGGCCTTTCCTGGGGATGGGACCGACCGATGGAATCGGGGTATTGGTCTTGACGTCAGCTCTATCCTGTAACCTCTTGAGACTACGTCTCGAACCCACTGATCTTGAACGTGAAGTAGCCACTTGTCCTGAAAGCGAGACAGGCGGCTCCCCACCTGTGGGGAGGTAGGATGGGAGAGCGAGTCATGTCGAGGCGGGCTTGGGGGTGGCAGCCGCTGCCCCCGCCGGCTTCTTCTGACGACTCTTGGAACGCCACTGAGTTGCAGGCTTGCCCCCTCGGTCTGAGCGAGTGGACGTCGTTGATGACTGAGAGCTGGAGCGAAAGGACCACTGTTTTGGGTTCCTTTTCACGGTGTACCGTGGCTTAGGCTTATTCTGCGGGATCTTAGACTCAGCAGAATCCTTTATCAATTTGTCCAGCTCGGTGCCAAAAAGCCTGTCACCAGCGAATGGAAGATTTTGCAAAATCTTCTTAGATGTGGAGTCTGAGTCCCAAAGACGCAGCCACAACAGCCTGCGGATCGCTATTGCATTGGCCGAAGCCACAGCTGAGCGAGTGGCAGTTTCCAAAGCTGCCGTCCTGGCGTAATCCGCATAAGCCTTTGCTGTGTCGGTAAGTGCCAGGACCTCTGGACTGGACTTAGCTAGCTTAGTGATACCATCCAAACAGGTGGAAATCGCTTGTAATGTCCAGACCGCAGCGAAATTAGGGGCAAATGAAGACCCCACAGCCTCATAGGAAGACTTGGCGAGTTGTTCGACCTGTCTATCCGTCGCATCCTTCAATGAGGAGCTATCAGAGGCAGAAAACAGGGAGCGTGCAGCAATCCTGGTCATGGAAGCGTCCACCTTTGGAGACTGCGACCATTCCTGGAGCACCTCCTGAGGAAAGGGGAAACGATTGTCCTTAGGTTTTCGGACATAACGCCGCCCAGGATGTAACCTGGGGGCTTTAATCACCCTTCCAAAGTTAGTATGGTCCATAAAGGAGCCACTCGGTCTAGCTTCTGGGCGCAGCCATTGGTAGACCTCCGTCGGGTGTACGGTCACTTCCTCAGGGGGAGTCACGAGACGTAAGGTCTCATTGATGGAGTACACCAAATCCTCTACCCCATCTGGAGGTTCAGACACAGACCCGAGAGTAGAACCCCCATCATCCTCCTCACCATCAGAGGAACGCTCCTCCTCAGAGAGAGCCTGGAGCTCGGGTGATTCCTCACGACGAGCTCGCTTAGGGGGTCTCAGAGCAGTAGAAAGAGACACCCGGGGGTAACTGGGAGGAGTAGCTGGGTTTTCCAGTCTCCTATGAAGTGCCTCCAGGGATTGCGACATGGAGGACATCTGGGACAGCAGGGATTCATTGATCCTATTCTGCGTTTCCCATGGCCCTGGGATCACTTGAACCTCAGGGTATAATCCCGGAGTCGCTGACTCAGCAGTGACAGTCCGGGTCTCTGGGCGTCCACAGTTATTGCAGGACCCCTCCACCATTGTCATATTGCATGTGGCACAGGTAATGGTGATCTCCGCCGCCTTAGCAGCATGCTTCCCAACTGAGGACATCGCCACAGTAGGGGAATATAAGCCAATTTGTACAGACAAATAAACCGGGAATCCCGGTGGCTTACCGACCGCAGTAAAGCGGTAGGAGGAAGCGGTGTGTGTGTGTGACCTCCGCGAGTTCCGGTCTCCCCTGAAGTGCAGACACGCGCTGCTGTAGATCCCAGCCGGGAGTGAGGGAGAAGATGGCCGCCGAGAGTCAAGTCGTGGGCGGCGCCGAGAACACGCGGGAAGCACACACACACGCCCCCCGGTGACGTCACCGCAAGAGCTGCTTCCCTCCTCCAGGCAGCCTCAGCAATGGAGGAGCCCAGAGCCCGCAGCGCGGGAAAAGTGTGAATATCCACACACACACACAGACTGTCAGAAACATGTATAAACACTTGCAGTCTGCAGCCTCAGCCCCTGTGACACACAGGGCGGTCAGCCAGGGTGACCCCAGCACAGGGTACACCGCCAGAACCGCGGACCCGAGGGTACGCGCGGTCTGAGTGTCAGGACACATAAAGTATCAGACACTACCCCCAGGCACATAGGAGACACACGGGCCTCAGTGCCTGTCCGGTCTGTAAGCACCATTTAGGGAGGCCTCGGACGGGGGTTCAGCACCAGTCCGGAGTGTAAGCACCATAATGGGAGGCCTCGGACTGGGCTGGCTCCAGTCCGGTCTGTAAGCACCATTTAGGGAGGCCTCGGACGGAGCGGAGCTGTGCAAGGCTCCCAACTCCCACTCTCCAGAGCCTCCAGGGAGGGATGGAAAGGGAGTGCGACAGCGTACCGGGAGAACACAAGGTGTCCAGGCATTTCGCCCTCCGGTACCTCCACCAACGTGTGCCACAAGGGTGAGCGGGGAGGCTGTCGAGGGTCCCCGACGGGGACCATTTTACCTTGTCTTCATACGCCATCACGTAACTGTGAGAATGCAGTGAAGTGCAAGCAAAGCGTGATCCTCCGAGCACACTAAGTTTAAAACTGAGGATGTTCCCTACGGTGGGGGTTTATAAGCGGAGGAGGCGGTGTCTACAAACTTGTAGTACCTAGTGTGACCTCCGGAGGGCGGAGCCCTAAACCCCATTGTCTGGGTCTCCCATTATGATGACAAGAAAATGAATGCGGCTTTGTTCGGTAACTGATCATATGAAAAAAAGTATTACTGCATTGAAATGATGGTTTTCTTCTACCTTATGACTAGGATATAAGATAGACTTTTGGGACAAACCTCTATATTTACAGCTTTATCCACTGCTTCTGCCTCCTCCACCTCCTCTAGGGCCTCCAGCTGCACCCTCGACCTCTCCCTTAATGTTCCAACAGTCCCCACCTCTGTACTGCGCTGCCAGGGCTCACCGCCATCAGGCAGTGCTTACATTAAAATGCCTTGGTGATGTCAGTAACACCGCTGAAGAATTGTGGGCAGCTATGCAGGCCGAACTTCACCAATGGCAGTCTCCACTAAACCTGGAGCCAGAGAAGGCCGTGTCTGATAACAGTGTGAGTCTGGTAGCTGCTCTACCCAAAGGCAAACTTACACACGTGCCCGCAACTAGGTTTCTCCAAAAACTGGAAGAAATGTGATTACATGGAGGCATAAAAGAGCCTGTGATAAAATTGCTTGTGCCCCAGCGTCCACACATGCGACGGCTGCAGCTGATCACTGGGAGGGGAATTCATTGTCTGTATCGATGACATCTCAGTGACTGCTGCAGCCGATCACTGGGATCAGGATTGTTTTTTTTTTTCATATACTGTACATATAAAAAAATGTTCCTTTTTCCCATGTAATGCTGAAAAGCGCATTGGAGCTCTATAATCTCTGATACAAAATTATAAGCAGAACTACTATCCCTAAAGTGAGGTGTCGCTCCTGGGGCACCAAGTAGAGAGGTGTGATAACAGTTTGCCTTTACTTTTTGCCATTATCTCCACTGGCACCTTGATCTTCACCTCTGCATTGTAAAAGATGGTTTCCACAAATTTTTTTTTATTCCTCTGATTTGCCAACTGTAAAAATGACAAAATAAGCTTTATTCCCCCCTGACAAGTCCACTGGTCACAGGCTGCAGGGGTGTCTGCATGACTTCAGTGCATGTGACTGCTGCAGCCAATCACTGGGCTCATAGGGGTTGTTGCTGTATGACAAGCTGTACATTATATTGGCGGTAAAACACCTTCTTGAACCCTTGCTATTAGTCTTTCTTTCTTTGGGAGTCAATTGCACACAATAGACCTCGAGGCTGTAGGTCAGAGAAGGGTGGGGAGCGAGAAAACAGGCGCAGATCTAAATGTAAAAGTATAATATTTCTCAGAAGCACACTGGGCAAGAGAACTCACCTTTATTGTGTCTTGTTTCTTCGCATATCAACCCACTGGGGGTCTTACAGGGGTCTTTGTCTCCTTGGTATGCTGCTGCTATCCTCCAGAGAGCGGAACTCCCAGCTATGAGCCCGTGGAATGAAGCAAATAATCAAGGTATCCAGATGACTGAGCGCTCCCAAGGAGATTTACCTTATGATAAGGACACTGGCTCCTTTTTCCTTCTTGGAGATTTATTTCAAAAGGCTTCACAGTAGTAAACAGTCATAAAAGTCATAAAAGCATAATTAAAACAACGCGTTTCGGCTATAAATGTCATAAAATAGCCTTCCTCAGGTATAACCTGAGGAAGGCTATTTTATGACATTTATAGCCGAAACGCTATTTGTTTCTTTGGGAGTCAGAATGAGCAGGGGGTTATTTTATGGCTCCTCTCCCCTCCGTACCAGTCTATCATTTTTATTTTGATAACTGTAACCTATATCTGTATCTTTTAGGCAGCCCCTTTTAATGTACAGCACCATGTAATTAATGGAGCTATATAAATACATTATATATACACACATATATATATATATATATATACTTTGTTCACTATTGCTCACCTCTATTCTGTGGACCAGTGAGGTTATAACAAAACTAAACTTGTTATGGATGTGGTTGATTTTTTATTTTCACGTAAAGTCATTATTCAATAAGAATAACTGGTATTTTATGTTTCAATGCAATGAACAATTATGGGGACAATATACACACCTCAACAACAACAGGTTATGGGGACAACAAACAGACCTCAAGATTTGGATGAGGCCGTTTTCAGGTATGACCATGTACAACACAGCTCAAAGTCAATGTCTGATAACAGAGTAATACTTATAATATACATGGTGGCTATAGAGTAGTGTCATAATGGATAAGACGGGTTTATTTGGACAAAGCCTCTCATATATCCTGTTATAAAGCCTTAATTGCTCTTCCTTTCTATGGCTCTGGTGTTAAGCTATCCATGAAGGCAGACATTCCCCCAGTGCTTAGTTACTTTTATGCCTTGATTCGTTTTTCAGACCTGACAGGACAATTTCTTCCTATAAACCAGTAATCCAATCAGATGACAAACAAATGC
Organism: Allobates femoralis; assembly: GCA_033576535.1. NCBI lineage: Eukaryota > Metazoa > Chordata > Amphibia > Anura > Aromobatidae > Allobates > Allobates femoralis. The sequence goes on from JARQOC010000008.1 coordinate 12,665,828, forward strand.
TTTCCACAGACAAGAGTTAGGGGCACCTAAATTATGTGTTAAGTAAGTATGAAAATCCTCTTCCCGAGATAGAAGTGAGGCCGGAGGCCAGGTAAGGCTGCCTTCACATTTGCGTTCCCCTCCGCAGCGTTCTGCTAAGGGGAGCCGCAATGTACCTGCAGCACCGCAAGGCCCTATCTTTATAATGGGAGCGCACGGTGCTGCGCTTGACTGCGCATGACCGTGTGCACCCATTCACTGCCATATGTGATCTGTGCGCAGGTGTATTCCTGCACACAAATCACCCAGTCTCGTACGCACCAGAAATGCAACAGAACGCTGCAGAAGGGAACGCAAATGTGAAGGTAGCCTGAGATCTATTCCATAACCCTCTATACCTCTTATTAGATCTAATTTGTGATCTCGTAGAGAGACTGTTCTGAAATGATTTTTAATTGTCTTGTTCTTCATTTCTAGGTTGGAGAAGCTGCTCCGAGCATCTTCATGATTGCCAAAGACAAACAGCTGTCAGTGATATTTATTGGTGGGAAATACTTATCTGCTCTTCATCATGTGAAATGTTTGTTTCATTAGTGAATGTCTTTGCATTTTTTGTTCTATGTCTCTGGAAGAAAATAAATAGAACTGGGGAGATTGTGTGATTGTACACCTTAACCCCTTCACCTTTGGACCCTAATGACCAGGCGCCATTTTTTACAATTCTGACCAATGTCAGTGATTCAGAATTACATAATAATAATATGATAATATGCCAATTGATGACTTTCAGAATATGTATAGGTATGGGGGAGGAGGATTAAATTGTCATCTTGTTTTTTTAAAAACAAAATTGTAATTTACATTTTCCTTATACATGTCAAAATTGTGAACGTTGCTTTGCTTCCCAGAGGTTTAAAATGTGAAAAAACAAAAAAACTGTATTTATATTCAATTCTACCTCACTTATTCTTTCCAGATGAGGTCGATGGACTATTACTCTCCTGAAAAGCAAGTGAGCACAACACCAGCCGACAGCTCAAGAATTTCTGATTCATTTTGGCAGCCCCAGTGGTGTATACAGCAGCCCCAGAGGTATACAGCAGCCCCAGTGGTGTATACAGCAGCCGCAGAGGTATATAGCAGCCCCAGTGGTATACAGCAACCCCACAGGTATATACAGGCCCCAGCAGTGAGTTATATATGCCCCAAAACGCTGGCACTCGTCCCTCTCCGTTATAAGCATGCCCCCCCGGTTGCTTAAGTTACCATCCTTGGTCTTCTGATCCGCGGCGTCCGCGCCGGTCCTCCACGCTCCCCTCCTCTGCTGCATCCGGGGTCCCCGGCCAGTAGTGATAACGTCATGCGACCGGCCGGTCACATGACCCCGGATGCTGCCAAGGACGGAGCATACCGGGATGGATTGGTAACTTAAGCAGCCGAGGGGGGGAACTTATAACGGAGGGGGACGAGTGCCAGCATTTGGGGGCATACATGCACTGCTTCCCCCTGCCGCTGATTGACAGGGGGAAGCAGTGCATATATAATGAGCGGCCCCACGTGACGGGGCCGCTCATACAGCAGCCTCCCCCCGCCTCCTCCAGCCTGAGTTACCGTATTGGCCCGTGTATAAGCCGAGGGGGGGACTTTTTTGGGCTGAAAAACTCGGCTTATACACGAGTATATACGGTATCGTACACGGAGCGCAAAATACAATACGGGAACAATTCCAAAATGACTTACCACTCAGAAGAGAAACAAGAACGCCAACACCACGAACAAGAGAAGATGAACATGAAGAAGGACCATCAGCTGTTGTAGAGGATGAGATGCCATAAAAAAAACTGCAACAGAGAAGAAATAAAGCCACAGATTATTAGGCTGATTTCACACGCTCGTTTTTTGCACCGGCATCTGTTTTCATCCCCATTGCGTTTCAATGGTCGAGAGCTCAGTGCGGTGCCCGGTGCCCCGGAATACATGCAGAGGCGGATCACTGACAGGGTGAATGTGGGCTCTATTAATTATATCTCAATAAAGAATTTTTGTACCTTGATTCAGGTTAAAAACTAATTTTAATTGATAGTTGTTTTTGCAGTATCAGGTTAGCCTTTCTTTATATTGGCTAGATTTAGCTTGATAAGTAGAGTATATAGTATAGCCACTGCGAGATCCAGGGAATCACTGTTAGTAAATGAGAATAATCACAGCCGCTCTGATGGGAGGAAAAATTGGAAAAGCTTCAATACAAATAGAGGAACTTTTTGACCTGTCTACACTGCAGACTATCGTAAGATTATCAAATTAGTAAATGGCCTGTCCATGTATCAAGATGATTCATTGTAATCTATTTTAAGCAAAGGCATACACTTCATGCCACGCAGGTCCAGTAACTTAAATCACATGATTTCTCCGAGTTTATATCTAAATGAGATTGGCAGCTGGTAGTTGGCTTAACTTACAAGGATTTTACAAATGTGGTGGCCGCAAATGCTTTTTATGTCTGTTTATTTGCTCAGTATTTTACCTGTTGTCTAATGTAGAATTAATCATTTTTGTCTCAATTTCTCATTTCAATATAAGGTGCCACCTCACCACTTATACCAACAGTAAGAGATCTTCCCTCAACACATAGATATTCCACTGGAAAGTGCAGCTTTGGCGAATTACCAAGAGCGACTCCAAGGAGAACTATACAGACAGGTCCAAGAAACACGACTACAGGGACAGCAGCTACTACTCTGAGGGTATGCAAAAGGCCAGCCTGAATGTCTGCTTTGTCATTTAAGGCTGGGGTCACACTTTGCAAGGCAATTGCATTCACCACATCCAGATCCGGATGCAGTAAACACAATTGCCTTCACACACATTTTTTTTTTTTAAATATGTGCTGTAACCTGCAATCCGGTAACCAGATTGCTCCGGATGTGTAATCTGAGCAATGCGGTTACCGTTTACTTTGTTCATCCCTGCTGCCGCAGGGATGAACAAAGTGTTAAATGTTTATTAACCCCTTCAGGACCCAGCCTATTTTGACCCTAAAGACCTTGGCATTTTTTGCAATTCTGACCAGTGTCCCTTTATGAGGTTATATCTCTGGAACGCTTCAACCGATCCTAGCGATTCTGAGATTGTTTTTTCGTGACATTTTGGGCTTCATGCTAGTATTAAATTTAAGTCGATAATTTTTGTGTTTATTTGTGAAAAAATCAAAAATATGGCAAAAATTTTGAAAATTTCACAATTTTCACATTTTTTATTTTTTTTCTGATAAACCAGAGAGATATGTGACAGAAAAAAGTTATTAAATAATATTTCCCAAATGTCTACGTCACATCAGCACAATTTTGGAAAAAAAAAAAATTTTTTGGTAGGACGTTATAAGGGTTCAAAGTTCATGAGCAATTTTTCATTTTTCAACCAAAATTTACAAAACCATTTTTTTTAGTGACCACATCACATTTGAAGTCCTTTTGAGGGGTGTACATGACAGAAAACACCCAAAAGTGACACCATTGCAAAAACTGTACCCCTCAAGCTACTCAAAACTATATTCAAGAAGATTATTAACCCTTCAGGTGCTTCACAGGACCTAAGGCAAAGTGGAAACAAACAATGGATATTTTAATTTTTTTCTCAAAAATGTTCTTTTAGCCTCAATTCTTTCATTTTCACATGGGCAACGGGATAAAATGGATCTTAAAATGTGTTGTGCAAATTCTCCCGAGTACACAGATACCTCATAAGGGAAGGATCGCAATTTGAATTTTGGAGCTAATTTTACATTCAAAAAGTGAAATGGCGCTCCTTCCCTTCTGAGCCCTGCTGTGCGCCCAAACAGTGGTTTATGACCACATATAAGGTATCGGTGTACTCAGGAGAAATTGCCCAACAAATTTTAGGATGAATTTTATGCTGTTTCCATGTGAAAACGAAAAAATTTAGGCTAAAAAAAATTTTTGTGAAAAAAAAAGTACTATTTCATTTTCACAGATCAATTTGTAAAGCACCTGGGGGTTCAATATGCTCACCACCCATCTAGATACGTTCCCTGGGGGTCTAGTTTCCAAAATGGGGGGGTCACTTGTGGGGGAGCTCCAATGTTTAGGCACCCAGGGGCTCTCCAAAAGCGACATGGTGTCCGCTAACAATTTGAATAAAAATCAGCTCAAATTGTTAGCGGTCACCATGTTGCGTTTGGTGAGCCCCTGTGTGCCTATACATTGGGGCTCTGCAACAAGTGACCCCATTTTGGAAACTAGACCCCCCAGGGAACGTATCTAGATGCATAGTGAGTACTTTGAACCCCCAGGTGCTCCACAAATTCATCCATAAAAATGAAAAAGCACTTTTTTTTCCACAAAAATTTATTTTTTCATTATTACGGACCAATTTGTGAAGCACCTGGGGGTTCAAAGTGCTCACTATGCAGCTAGATATGTTCCCTGGGGGGTCTAGTTTCCAAAATGGGGTCACTTCAATATGGAGACGCACAGGGGCTCTCCAAACACGACATGGTGTCCACTAACAATTTGAATGCAAAATGAGCTCAAATTGTTAGCGGACACCATGTCACGTTTGGTGAGCCCCTGTGTGCCTAAACATTGGGGCTCCCCCACAAGTGACCCCATTTTGGAAACTAGACCCCCCAGGGAACGTATCTAGATGCATAGTGAACACTTTGAACCCCCAGGTGCTTCACAAATTGATCTGTAAAAATGAAAAAGTACTTGTTTTCCGCAAAAAAAATTTTTTCCATTAATTTGTGAAGCACCTGGGGGGTCAATATGCTCACTATCCATCTAGATAAGTTCCCTGGGGGGTCTAGTTTCCAAAATGGGGTCACTTGTGGGGGAGCTCTAATGTTTAGGCACACAGGGGCTCTCCATATGCGACATGGTGTCCGCTAACAATTGGAATTGTTAGCGGACACCATGTTGCGTATGGAGAGCGTCTGTGTGACTAAACATTAGAGCTCCCCCGCAAGTGACCCCATTTTATAAACTAGACCCCCCCAAGGAACGTATCTAGATGCATAGTGTGCACTTTGAACCTCCAGGTGCTTCACAAATTGATCTGTAAAAATGAAAAAATAATTTTTTTGTGGAAAAAAAAGTACTTTTTTATTTTTATGGATCAATTTGTGAAGCACTTGGGGTTCAAAGTGCTCACTATGCATCTAGATACGTTCCTTGGGGGGGTCTAGTTTCCAAAATGGGGTCACTTGTGGGGGAGCTCCAATGTGTAGGCACACAGGGGCTCTCCATACGCAACCTGGTGTTTGCCAACAATTGGAATTGTTAGCGAATTGTTAGCAATCGGAATTGTACAACACCCCATGTACCTGCAGGCCGAGTGACAGGTCAGTGAGACCCTCACTCAGCCTGCAGGAGCCCGATCAATCCATGGCCCACCCCCTGGGCCAAGGGTCGGGAACGAACTTGTTTCCATGGCCCAAACGGTGGGCCAAGCGTCGGGAAGGGGTTAACACATTAAATATTAATAGTAGTGTGGAGCCCGCTGGGACGGGGTACTGCTGGGGATATCATGGCGGTCTTGGTCCGGACGTGTCCCGGGTTCCGCAAGTAATGGGGGGGATATTTACAGGGGAGTTTGTCGTGACGCCACCCACGGGTTGTGGTCAGGGTGACCACTGCTGCTGCAGAACCTCCGGGGATGATGTTGGGCAGCTGTGGGATGTAATGGCTCTCCGCAGGTAGAGCATGATTCCCCCGGGCAGTGGTAGTAATAGTCTATAGATGGTACTATGGATATTGCAGGATAGGGGTAGTAGAGATGATAGCTGCTTGTGAGGGAACGCAGGATTTGAGCACAAGGATTACACAAACTCACGGTTTTGAAGTTTTCCAAGTCTTTTTAATGCAGATGATGTTCTGTATTTTTGACCCCACCGTGTTGCTTCGCTGTGGTACAGTGAAGATCTATAACCTCCACTAGTCCGGTGTTTACTGTGCTGCGTGTGTCAGTCAGAGTTTGGGATCCGGTCTGTGCGCTCCTCCGGGGCGGGTTATGAGGTAACTCAGGCTCCCCGATGTGTTCTCCTGTTTCTCTTACTCCTTCCCCTCAGACCCTGGCTAGGCCTGGAAGTGGGTAGCAGGCTGTGGAGAGGCCTAAGGCAGCCCCTTTACACCACCAGTCTTCTTCCTCTGTCCTCTCCAGTAACTGTCCTAACTCCAACTGACTAACTGTCACTGCCACTAGGAGGTAAACAACTTTAGCTCCTCCCACCACTCTGCTTTTCCCCACTTCCTCTCCACACCATATAGGGAAGCAGCTTTAGCTCCCCCTTCTGGCCTGGAGGCGCTAGTGTAGTGTTGTGGGTTGTGTAGGGAGTTAACCCTTTGTGGTGATAAGGCCCTGTCACACATAAAGAGATCGCTAACGAGATCGCTGTTGCGTCACGGATTTCGTGACGCAACAGCGATCCCAATAGCGATGTCGTTATGAGTGACACGCACCAACGATCTGGCCCCTGCTGTGAGATCGTTACACACTGCTCTGAGTCATTCCTGCATCGTTGTGCTCCCGCTGGGATCGCTACATCGTTGTGTTTGACAGAGATAATGAGCAACGATCTCAATGCTACGCTATGGAGAGAAAATTCACAGCGACCTCGGTATAATTCTGGATCGCTGGTGCGTCGTTTTTCTCATCGCTGGTGAGATGCCTGTTTGACATCTTACCAGTGATGTGTAAACGATGCACCAGCGATCTCTGCACATCGTTATCGGGATCGCTGATGCGACGTTATGCGAGACTGGGCCTTTACTGTGGCACATTAACCCCTGGGGTGCCACAGTAGCCGCAGGCAACATGTCTCTAGGGGGTGCCCACCCCCCTAGAGACATGCTGTCCACTCCTATGGGCATGTGAGGGGTTAATGCAGTTATATTATGCTCAGTACACTAAAATCGGGTCAGAGGAATGATCGGCTGTTTCCTCGGACCCGTGCTCCATGGGCCCCATGTTATTTGGCACGGATCAGGTTGGATCCAATTTTGTCCGATTTGACCCGCTGTGCCAAAAATCGCAGCAGGCTGCGATTTTGGGCACAGTTAAAAATCGGACAGAATCGGTTCCGACAAAAATCGGATGCCACTAAGGGCAAATCCGATCCAATCCGTGCCCATAGCATAACATGGGGGCCAAATCGGATCCGAGGCTGTCCGTTTTACAACGGACAGCCACGGATCACAGAAAAACGCTGTGTGAAAGCAGCCTAAACCGGAGTGCTTGCAGTCTTTTTTGGTGAATTAATTAGTTAGTGGATCCGTTTTCTATAGACTCCAATGTTAAAAATTAATGGATTCTGCAGAAGTCAATTTCTTCAAAATGGACAGAAAAGTTGTGCTTGCACAATGGATTGTGCTGGATGCGATCTGAGGCTAGGGTCACATTTGCGACAGGGCACTGCGGATCCTGATCCGGTTTTGAGCAGTAAAAGTGCTCAAAACCGGATCAGAAACCGCAGCCCATAGGATCCCATTATAGTAACCGGATTGCACTACATGCAATCCGGTTACCGCTTGCAGAATTGCAGCCTACGGTAAAAATCATGCAGGCTGCAGTTTTCCCAGCGGTCTGCAAACCGCAGCAGGCTTCCTATAATGGGCTCCTATGGGAGCCCATGCGGCTGCTGCAAGGCACATGTGAACGCCTGCGGCAGCCGTATGCTTTGTTCATCCCTGCGGTCGACCCTATGATCATCCCTGCGGCAGCAGGGATGAACAAAGTATATGGCAACACAGTATATATACACAGTTATATATATATATATATATATATATATATATATAGTATATACACACACACAGTATATATACATTATATACGGTGTACACAGTATATACACACACACAGTATATACACAGTATATACACACACACACACAGTATATACACAGTATATACACACACACACAAAGTATATACACAGTATATACACACACACACACAGACAGTATATACACACACACACAGTATATACACACACACACAGTATACACACACACAGTATATACACACACACAGAGTATATACACACACACACAGTATACACACACACACACAGTATACACACACACACAGACAGTATACACACACAGTATACACACACAGACACACACACACACAGTATATACACACACACAGTATACACACACACACAGACAGTATATACACACACACACAGTATATACACACACACACAGTATACACACACACACAGTATATACACACACACAGAGTATATACACACACACACAGTATACACACACACACACAGTATACACACACACACAGACAGTATACACACACAGTATACACACACAGACACACACACACACAGTATATACACACACACAGTATATACACACACACAGTATATACACACACACACACAGTATATACACACACACAGTATATACACACACAGTATATACACACACACACAGAGTATATATACACACACACAGTATATATACACACACACACACACAGTATACACACACAGTATACACACACACACACAGTATATACACACACACAGTATATACACACACACACAGTATACACACACACAGACAGTATACACACACACACAGTATACACACACACACAGTATATACACACACACAGTATATACACACACAGACAGTATACACACACACAGACAGTATACACACACAGTATACACACACACACACAGTATATACACACACACAGTATATACACACACACAGTATATACACACACACACAGTATATACACACACACAGTATATACACACACACACAGTATATACACACACACAGTATATACACACACACACACAGTATATACACACACACACAGTATATACACACACACAGTATATACACACACACAGAGTATATATACACACACACACAGTATATATACACACACACACACACACACACACACACACACACAGTATACACACACACACAGACAGTATACACACACACAGACAGTATATATACACACACACACACACAGTATATACACACACACACAGTATATACACACACACAGTATATACACACACACAGTTTACACACACACAAGGAGAATTTTGTTTACGTACCGTAAATTCCTTTTTCTTTAGTCATCAATGGGAGACCCAGACAATGGGGTTTAGGGCTCTGCCCTCCGGAGGTCACACTAGGTACTACAAGTTTGTAGACACCGCCCCCTCCGCTTATAAACCCCTACCGCAGGGAACGTCCTCAGTTTGGTCTACAAGCTGCGAGGAGGAAAAAAATAAACCACACCCGAAACATCGGGAAGAACACCGTGTACAAACGGGTCAACAACCCGGCAAACACTGTCTCAACAGAGAACAGAACCAATGCAAACAATGCAAAGGAACCACTGGGTGGGTGCTGGGTCTCCCATTGATGACTAAAGAAAAAGGAATTTACGGTACGTAAACAAAATTCTCCTTTTTCTAGTCGTCATAATGGGAGACCCAGACAATGGGGATGTCCTAAAGCAATACCCCAGGGCGGGAAGAGTTCCTCAACAAGACGGATAACACATGGTTCCCTTTAAAGGTGGGCAACCGCCGCCTGGAGAACCCGCCTGCCCAAACTTGCATCCGCAGAGGCATGGGCATGCACCATATAATGCTTAGAGAAAGTGTGCAGGCTGGACCAAGTGGCCGCCTGACACACCTGTAGAGCAGATGCTCTATGTCGCAAGGCCCACGAAGCACCTACGGCTCTGGTAGAGTGAGCCTTCAATCCCACCGGGAGAGGCAAACCAGAAGACCTGTAAGCCTCTTGAATGGAAGCCTTAATCCACCTGGCTAAGGTTGACTTCGAAGCCGCGGACCCCTTACAGCGACCTGTCGTAAGAACAAATAAGGAATCCGAACTCCTAAAGGAGGCGGTCCTGGACACATAAATGCGTATAGCTCTCACGAGATCCAGAGTATGGAGGTCGCGCTCAACCTGATGAACGGGAGCGGGGCAAAATGACGGGAGAACAATCTCCTGGTTCAGGTGAAAAGTGGAAACCACCTTTGGCAAGAATTCCGGCCGTGGGCGTAACACCACCTTGTCTTGGTGAACCACCAGAAAGGGTGATTTGCACGAAAGTGCAGCCAATTCTGAGACCCTTCTCAGAGACGTAATCGCCACCAGGAAGGCCACTTTCTGGGACAGACGAGAGAGGCAAATGTCTCTCAATGGCTCAAACGGAGGTTTCTGCAAGGCCGCCAGGACCATGTTAAGGTCCCATGGATCCAGAGGCCTCTTGTAGGGCGGAACCATCCGCGACACCCCCTGCAGAAATTGACGGACCTTCGGAAGGAGCGCCAACCGCCTGTCAAACAGCACAGAGAGTGCTGAAACTTGACCTTTTAAGGAGCCAAGGGATAATCCCAACTCCAAACCCGACTGTAGGAATGCCAACAATGTCGGAATGGACAAGGGCCACGGGGACCGTCCACCAGAGTCACACCAGGTAAAAAAGATTTTCCACGTCCTGTGGTACATCTTCCTGGAAACTGGCTTTCTAGCCCGATTCATAGTGGCAACCACTGTAGGGGAAAACCCCCTGGAGGTCAGCAGCCAGGCCTCAAGAGCCATGCAGTCAATCTGAGGGCCTTGGAATTGAGGTGGAAGAATGGGCCTTGCGCGAGAAGATCTGCGCGTTCTGGAAGAGCCCACTTGTGTCCGCCTGACAGTTGCCACAGGTCCGGATACCAGGACCTCCGGGGCCAGTCTGGAGCCACTAGAATGGCTACCCTGCATTCCGACCTGATTTTCCACAGCACCCTGGGAATCAGAGCCAGAGGAGGAAACACATACGGCAGATGGAATCTGGACCAGGTCCAGACCAGGGCGTCCGCTCCCAGAGACTGGGGGTCCCATGACCTCGCCATGTATTGCGGCACCTGATGATTCAGCCGTGAGGCCATCAGATCCACGTCCGGAGTGCCCCATCTGCTGCAGACTTCTCTGAAGACGTCCGGATGAAGAGACCACTCTCCGGCGTCCATCCCCTGTCGGCTCAGATAGTCGGCCTCCCAGTTTTCGACCCCTGGGATGTGAACTGCGGATATCAGGCAGTTGTTGTCCTCCGCCCAGGATAGGATGCGGTGAACTTCGGCCAGAGCCTCCGCACTCCTGGTTCCTCCTTGATGATTTATGTAGGCGACGGCCGTCGCATTGTCGGACTGAACCCGAATGGGTTGTCCTGAGAGGAACCTCTGAAAGGCCAGGAGTGCCAGATACACCGCCTTGATCTCCAGCGCGTTGATCTGCAACGCCGACTCCGACTGAGTCCAGAGGCCTTGAGCCCTGTGGTGTAAGAACACCGCCCCCCAGCCCTTCAGACTGGCGTCGGTGGTCACCACTAACCATGACGGTTTTACGAAGGACCGGCCCCGAGACAAGTGGTGCGGTTGTAGCCACCACTGCAGGGAATCTCTGGTCGGTTGGGAAAGGGTCACCAGCCGATTCAGTGAGATCGTCCTTTTGTCCCACCTGCGGAGAATCTCCAGCTGGAGAGGACGGAGGCGAAACTGTGCGAAAGGCACCGCCTCTATTGCCGCCACCATGCGTCCCACCAGCTTCATCAACACCCGAAGGGATGATTGTGGTGACAGGAGGACTGTCTGCACTCCTGATTGGATCGCCCTCTGTTTTAGTCGTGGCAGAGACACCAGGGCCGAAGCCGTGTTGAAGTCCATGCCCAGATATGTAAGTGACTGGGTCGGAACTAACGTTGACTTCTGCACATTGAGGAGCCAACCGAACTGTTCCAGAGACCGTATGGTCACATCCAGGCTCTCTTGACAGAGGTGTTCCGATGGCGCCCTGACCAGCAGGTCGTCTAAATAGGGGATGACAGCATGTCCCTGTACGTGCAGGAGAGCCATCATGGAGGCCATCACTTTTGTGAACACCCGCGGTGCCGAGGCCAATCCGAACGGCAGCGCCACAAATTGGAAGTGTTCTTCCCCCACTGCAAATCTCAACCAGCGCTGGTGAGCCGGTGCAATGGGCACGTGAAGGTAAGCGTCTCTGATATCTATGGACGCCAGGAAGTCCCCTTGTGATACAGCTGCGATCACGGAGCGCAGCGACTCCATACGGAACTTCCGAACCAACACGTGACGGTTGAACAGCTTCAGGTCCAGAACCGGCGGAAGGATCCGTCCTTCTTCGAACGATAAAGAGGTTGGAGTAAAACCCCCTGAACCTCTCTCCGGAAGGCACCGGAATCACCACTCCGTCCCTGCGGAGACCCTCCAACACCAGATAAAAAGCCTGAGCCTTTTCTGGTGATGGGACCGACCGATGGAATCGGTGTATGGGTTTTGACGTCAGCTCTATCCTGTAACCTCGCGAGACCACGTCTCGAACCCACTGATCTTGAACGTGAAGTAGCCACTTGTCCTGAAAGCGAGACAAGCGGCCCCCCACCTGTGGGGAGGCAGGAAGGGAGAGCGAGTCATGTAGAGGCGGGTTTGGGGGTGGCAGCCGCTGCCCCCGCCGGCTTCTTTGGACGACTCTTCGAGCGCCACTGGGAAGCGGGCTTGCCCCCTCGGTCCGTACGAGCGGACGGTGCTGATGACTGTGAGCTGGAGCGAAAGGACCACTGTTTTGGGTTCCTTTTCACAGTATACCGAGGTTTAGGCTTATTCTGCGGTATCTTAGACTCAGCAGAATCCTTAATCAGCTTATCCAGCTCGGTTCCAAACAGCCTGTCACCAGCAAATGGAAGATTCTGTAAAATCTTCTTGGACGTGGCATCTGAGTCCCAAAGACGAAGCCACAACAACCTGCGAATCGCAATAGCATTGGCCGAGGCCACAGCTGAGCGAGTGGCAGTTTCCAGGGTCGCTGTCCTGGCGTAATCCGCATAGGCTTTTGCCCTTTCGGTAATTGCCATGACCTCTGGACTGGACCTTGCCAGTTCCGCGATACCATCCAAGCAGGCAGTAATTGCTTGTAATGTCCAGACCGCGGCAAAATTGGGGGCAAATGACGACCCCACAGCCTCATAGGAAGACTTGGCGAGTTGCTCGACCTGTCTATCAGTCGCATCCTTCAACGAGGAGCTATCCGAGGCAGAAAATAGGGAGCGTGCAGCAATCCTGGTCATGGAAGCGTCCACCTTCGGGGACTGCGACCATTCCTGAAGCACCTCCTGGGGGAAGGGAAAGCGAGTGTCCTTCGGTTTGCGGACATAACGCCGCCCAGGATGTAACCTGGGTGCTCTAACCACCCTTCCAAAGTTGGTGTGGTCCAGGAAGGAGCCACTTGGCCTAGCCTCAGGCCGCAGCCATTGATAGACCTCCTTCGGGTGTACAGTCACCTCCTCAGGGGGTGTCACGAGACGTAAGGACTCGTTAATAGAGGACACTAGATCCTCCACCCCGTCTGGAGATTCAGACACAGACGCTGACCCGAAAGTTGAACCCCCATCATCTTCCTCGCCATCAGAGGAGTGCTCCTCCTCAGAGAGAGTCTGGAGCTCGGGTGAAGCCTCACGACGAGCCCGCTTAAGGGGTCTCACAGCAGAAGAGGGGGACACCCGGGGGTAACTGGACGGAGTAGCTGGGCTATCCAGTCTCCTATTAAGTGCATCCAGGGATTGCGACATGGAGGACAGCTGGGACAACAGAGATTCATTGATCCTGTTCTGAGTCTCCCATGGCCCTGAGATCACCTGAACCTCAGGGTATAGCACCGGGGTTGCTGACCCAGCAGGTGCAGCCCGGGCCTCTGGGCGTCCGCAGTTATTGCAGGACCCCTCCACCAGTGTTCCATTGCACGTAGCGCAGGTAATGGTGGTCTCTGCCGCCTGAGCAGCACGCCTCCCAGCTGAGGACATCGCCACAGTAGGGGAAGATAAGCCAAAATGCAGACAATAAAACCGGGGATCCCGGTGGCTTACCGACCGCTATAAAGCGGTATGAGGGAGCGGTGTGTGTGTGTGACCTCCGCGCCGTCTTCCGGTCTCCCCTCTGGAGTGCAGACGCACGCTGCATACAGTTCCCAGCCGGGAAGTGAGGGTAAAGATGGCCGCCGACAGTGAAACTGTGGGCGGCGCCGAAGACACGCGGGAAACACATACACACACGCCCCGCGATGACGTCACCGCCGGGGCTGCATCCCATCCTCCAAGCGTCCTCCTCATGAGGGAGTTGGAGCCCGCAGCGCGGGAAACAGTGTAAAAACATCATACACCAACTGCAAATGCATGTCACACATCCGCAGCTTACGGCCTCAGCCCCTGTGACACACAGGGCGGTCAGCCAGGGTGACCCCAGCACAGGGCACACCCGCAGAACCGCGGACCCGAGGGCAACGCGCGGTCTGAGTGTCATGAAACACATAAAGTGCCAGACACTACCCCCAGGCACACAGGAGACACAGAGTGCCTCAGTGCCGGTCCGGTCTGTAAGCACCATTTAGGGAGGCCTCGGACGGGGGTGCAGCACCAGTCTGGAGTGTAAGCACCATTTAGGGAGGCCTCAGACTGGGCCGCTCAGCCCAGTCCGGAGTGTAAGCACCATTTAGGGAGGCCTCGGACTGGGCTGGCTCCAGTCCGGTCTGTAAGCACCATTTAGGGAGGCCTCGGACGGAGCGGAGCTGTGCAAGGCTCCCATCTCCCACGCACCAGAGCCCCCCAGAGAGGGATGGAGCGGAGTGTAACAGCGTACCGGGAGAACACCAGGTGTCCAGGCACTAGGCCCTCCGGTACCTCCACCAGCGTGTGCCACTAAGGGTGAGCGGGGAGGCTGTCACCGGTCCCGACTGGGACCTTATTACCTTGTCTTCAGACGCCATCACGTAAGTAGTGAGAATGCAGTGAAGTGCAAGCAAAGCGTGATCCTCCGAGCACACTAAGTTTAAAACTGAGGACGTTCCCTGCGGTAGGGGTTTATAAGCGGAGGGGGCGGTGTCTACAAACTTGTAGTACCTAGTGTGACCTCCGGAGGGCAGAGCCCTAAACCCATTGTCTGGGTCTCCCATTATGACGACTAGAAAACAGTATATACACACACAGACAGTATACACACACAGACAGTATATATACACACACACACAGTATATACACACACACACAGTATATACACACACACAGTATATACACACACACAGTTTACACACACACAGTATATACACACACACAGTATATACACACACACAGTATATACACACACAGACAGTATACACACACAGACAGTATATATATATACACACACACAGTATATACACACACACACAGTATATACACACACACAGTATATACACACACACAGTTTACACACACACACAGTATATACACACACACAGTATATACACACACACAGTATATACACACACACACACACAGTATATACACACACACACACACACAGTATATATACACACAATATGGTGGTCAGACTCCTTACCTGTAGATGACTCCTCCAGATATCAGGCAGCAGCAGATGAGGAGGATGTGGGGGAATGTGACAGGGCAGATCCCAGCTCCTGCCCTCCATGCTGTGCTCCCTCCTCTCCAGCACTCGGTGTCCCGGCTCCATTCTTCAATCTCAGCCCCGAGCAGGAGGAGACTCATCATCACATGAGGAGGGAAGGAGTCACTGGCCGCTCCTCTCTTCTCTCTTCTCCTAGATGCGCAGCGCTGAGTGCGGTGATGACGCAGTTAGTGTGAGGGAAAATGGCGCCTTCTCCATCGGTAGATGCTAGAGAATACAGGCTGCTTGCAGGTGTGACGTCATTAGAAGAGGCGGGGCCTACTCATTTCAGGGGCGTGCCCTCCTTTTACCTCCTGCTTCTCCCTTTCCCTCTTGCAGTGTGGATTATGGCGGGCTTCTGTGAGGCTGTTACCCTCGTGCTTCGTGCTGCAGTGTGGATTATGGCGGGCTTCTGTGAGGCTGGGGCGGATAATCTTCTGATTGTATGTGTAAACTGCTTCTCAGGGATCTGAGTAGGTAAGAAAGCGTAATGCTTAAATAGGACTGCTTGCTTACTGGGGGTCTGTTTACATGGGACTGCTTCTCAGGGATCTAAGTGGGTAGAGGAACATAATGCTTACATGGGACTGCTTGCTGGGGGTTTGTGGGGGGACTGCTTGCTGGAGGTCTGTTTACATGGGACTGCTTCTCAGGGATCTCAGTGGGTAGGGAACATAATGCTTACATGGGACTGCTTGCTGGGGGTTTGGGGGGACTGCTTGCTGGAGGTCTGTTTACATGGGACTGCTTCTCAGGGATCTCAGTGGGTAGAGGAACATAATGCTTACATGGGACTGCTTGCTGGGGGTTTGTGGGGGGACTGCTTGCTGGAGGTCTGTTTACATGGGACTGCTTCTCAGGGATCTCAGTGGGTAGAGGAACATAATGCTTACATGGGACTGCTTGCTGGGGGTTTGGGGGGCTGCTTGCTGGGGGTCTGTTTACATGGGACTGCTTCTCAGGGATCTCAGTGTGTAGAGGAACATAATGCTTACATGGGACTGCTTGTTGGGGGTCTGATGCTTACATGGGACTGCTTCTCCGGGGATTCTCAGTGCTAGGGGAACATAATGCTTACATGGGACTGCCTGCTGGGGGTCTGCAGGGGCCATGATGCATACATGGGACTGCTTCTCAGGGATCTCAGTGGGTAGGGGAACATAATGCTTACATGGGACTGCTTACTGGGGTCTGTGAGGTGCATGATGCTACATGGGACTGTTGAGTGGGTAGGGGAACATAATGCTTACATGGGACTGCTTACTGGGGGTCTGTGAGGTGCATGATGCTACATGGGACTGTTGAGTGGGTAGGGGAACATAATGCTTACATGTGACTGCTTGTTTGCTGGAGGTCTGTGGGAGTGGCTAGGGGAAAATAATGCTTGCATGGGACTGCTTGCTGAGGGTCTTCGGGGGCATGATGCTTACATGGGACTGCTTCTCAGGGATCTGAGTGTGTAGGGGAACATAATGCTTACATGGGACTGCTTGTTTGCTGGGGTCTGCGGCAGTGGCTAGGGAACATAATGCTTACATGGGACTGCTTGCTGCTTACATGGGACTGCTTGTTTGCTGGGGGCCTGCGGCAGTGGCTAGGGGAACATAATGCTTACATGGGACTGCTTGCTGGGGGTCTGTGGGGGGCATGATGCTTACATTGGGATGCTGCTTGCTAGGGATTTGCATGGGTAGGTGGGCAAGTTCTTTGCAGTTACTTGCATGGGGCTGCTGCTTGATAGGGATCTGCGTGGGTAAGGTGGCATGATGCTTGCATGGGGCTGCTGCTTGCTCCATGGGGATCTGAGTGGTTAGAGGAGCATAATGCTTGCATGGGGCTGCTGCTTGATGGGGAATCTACGTGGGTAGGGGCATGATGCTTGCATGGGGCTGCTGCTTGATGGGGATCTGTGTGGGTACGGGGCCATGATGCACGCATGGGGCCGATCTGCATGGGTAGGGAGCATGATGCTTGCATGGGGCTGCTGCTTGATGGGATCTGCGTGGGTAGGGGGGCATGATGCTCGCATGGGGCTGCTGCTTGATGGGATCTGCGTGGGTAGGGGGGCATGATGCTCGCATGGGTCTGCTGCTTGATGGGGATCTGCGTGGTAGAAGGACCTGATGCTCGTATGGAGATGCTGCTTGAAGGGGATCTGCTTGGGTAGAAGGGCATGATGCTCGCATGGGGGTGCTGCTTGATAGGATCTGCGTGGGTAGAGGGGCATGATGCTCGCATGGGGCCTATTATACCAAAAGAGCCATTTGTGAAGGTGGCTCTTATCCCCTACTCCCCAGGGACCTCCTACTTTGTTCCTCAAAAGCGGCCTCGGCACCTGCGCAGATCTCTCAGCTCTCGGGCATCTCACATGGTTCGAATCTGGCGCCTGCGGAAACAGCGTGACTGCGCCTGTTCCCTCCTTGCCAGATTCCCAGCCATGCAGTCTGTATCTATTCTAATAAAACCCTAAGCCAGCTTCCGTCAGTATGTCATCGAAATGACGTCACATTCTGACGGAAGCCGACTGTATCCCTAAGCAAGATGGCCGACCGTTAGCGAGAGCGGGGCTAATACTGCCTCACTCTCGCCATCGGCGGACCCTCCTGCGGCCCCGATCCGCTCTTCCTGCCCCCCGCGGCCCCCCCTCCCTCTGCCCCACTGCTCCCCGCGGCCCCCACTCACCCTGCCCCCCCCCCCCCGCTCCTCAATGATGATAAAAATAAAAAAAAGCCGATAAGGATACTTAGAAGACAGATGGAGCGCGGCTGCGGAGGGTAAGTATCCTTATGGGCTTTTTTTATTGTTATCACCATTGAGGAGCGGGGGAGTAAGGGCAGCAGAGGGAGGGGGCCACGGGGAGAGAGGGGGGCAGGAGGAGCGCCTACATCCTGCAAAAACCCTCCCGGCTCCGTCCAGCTTCCCCATCCTGCGTCCCCCGGCTCCCCCCTCTTCCCCCCCCCCCCCCATCCTGCGTCTCTCCCCCCCATCCTGCGTCTCTCCCCCCCATCCTGCGTCTCTCCCCCCCCATCCTGCGTCTCTCCCCCCCATCCTGCGTCTCTCCCCCCCCCCATCCTGCGTCTCTCCCCCCATCCTGCGTCTCCCCCCCCCCCATCCTGCCCCCCCCCATCCTGCGTCTCCCCCCCTCCATCCTGCGTCTCCCCCCCCCCCAATCCTGCGTCGTCTCCCTCCCCCCCCATCCTGCGTCTCCCTCCCCCCCATCCTGCGTCTCCCTCCCCCCCCATCCTGCGTCTCCCTCCCCCCCCATCCTGCGTCTCCCTCCCCCCCCATCCTGCGTCTCCCTCCCCCCCCCCATCCTGCGTCTCCCTCCCTCCCCCATCCTGCGTCTCCCCCACCCCCATCCTCCGTCTCCCCCACCCCCATCCTGCGTACACCCCCCCCCCCCATCCTGCGTACACCCCCCCCCCCCCATCCTGCGTCTTCCCCCCCCCCCCCGGCTCCCCTCATCCTGCCCACCGCGCTGCTGCACTGTCCAGTGAGCCACCGTGCACTCTGCTAACCACTGAGCCACTGCGCACTCTGCTAACCACTGACCCCTGTATACTCTGCTAAGCACTCTGCTGCGGGCAGGAGTGAACCGTGGAACAGCGGCCGGTGTGGGCAGGAGGGCCCCCTCTTGCCCTCACCGAGCCGCTGTTCCCCGGCCCCCTCCTGCCCGCACCAAGCCGCTGTCCCCGAGCCCCCTCCTGCCTGCACCCGCCCGCTCTTTCCTGGCCCCCTACTGCCTGCACCCGGCCCCCTCCTGCCCGCTGTGCCCTGGCCCTCTCCTGACCGCACCCGCCGTCCCCTCCTGGACTCTGGCACCACTGCTCACTGGCACCGTTGCACACCGATACTGCTGTAGGTATCTACTATATAATTGTCTACTTTTGTCTGTTTGTCTGTAACGCAAATCCTGCGTTGCTGGTCGCAGGCGGCTGGCCTGACCAATCAATCAGCAACAGGGACAGTTTGCCCGCAAATTGGCGCGGCATTTCAACCACGCTTTGCTGATTCGTTGCGCCCGACCGGTTCCCTTGCCAGCAATCAGCGATATTGGCGCAGGATTTAAACCCAGCTTCCCTTTGCATTATTCTTAAATCTTCATAAATAAACTACATACATAGTCTAGAATACCCGATGCGTTAGAATCGGGCCAACATCTAGTACAGCATAAGAGCACTCTGGGCGGGATCTGATGCCTACGTGATACCATCTGACCTCAGCTTCCAGGCAGAGCTCACGAAGATGCCCAAGAGCTGAGAGATCTGCACCACTCGCAAGGAACAGAGTAGGAGGGTCCCGGAGGTGGGGTAACAGCAGCGAGGGGTTTAGGTCCTGGGAGGGGAGTATACCTCCCGGACCTAAAATAATTTCTCATAAAGTGATTATTTTGGTGTCCGGGTGGGAAGGGGGACAAGAGCCACATTCACTCCTTCGCTAAATGCAGCATAGGCACTGCTGGAGGTGGCTTTTAGTTTAATAGGCCCTGTGTGGTGACAGGTTCCCTTTAAAACTTTTTTTCTTACTAATAGTATTGGGGGACACAGGACTCTGTGTTTCTGCTCGGCCACCAGGAAGTTTGAAACTACATAAAAAAAGTTGGCTCCACTTTTCGGGCCGTGTTCTGTCCTCGGACTCTGCGGATCAATTTTAGCCTTGTTTCTATAGGAGTCAGGCACAACTTGTATCGAGTGTTTCTGCATGATTTATTATTTTTTTTCTGTTCTAGGTATTGTGGATTTCCCCCATCTACAGCAGGGTCACTGTGGAGAACATTTCATCACTGCTCGTCTCTACAATCCATGTGAGGCCGTTGAAGAGGTGACACTGTGGAGCCTGATAATGTCAGATGAGTATAATCACTGCAAACAACCCTCCCTCTCTCTATCTCTTAGCTTGCTAGGGTTTGCTGTCTTGGGGTCTCTCGCCCCTTTATTTTCTTTTGGGCAAGCTTTCTCCCCTCCTCCTCCTTTTCCGCCTTCTCCCCCCTCCTCCTCCTCCTTTTCCGCCTTCTCCCCCTCCTCCTTTTCCGCCTTCTCCCCTCTCCTCCTCCTTTTCCACCTTCTCCCCCCTCCTCCTCCTCCTTTTCGCCTTCTCCCCCCTCCTCCTCCTCCTTTTCCGCCTTCTCCCCCCCTCCTCCTCCTCCTCCTTTTCCGCCTTCTCCCCCCTCCTCCTCCTCCTCCTTTTCCGCCTTCTCCCCCCTCCTCCCTCCTCCTTTTCCGCCTTCTCCCCCCTCCTCCTCTCCTCCTTTTCCGCCTTTCTCCCCCTCCTCCTTTCCGCCTTCTCCCCTCCTCCTCCTCCTTTTCCGCCTTCTCCCCCCTCTCCCTCCTCCTCCTTTTCCGCCCTTCCTTCCCCCTCCCCCCTCCTCCTTTTCCCCTTCTCCCCCCTCCTCCTCCTCCTTTTCCGCCTTCTCCCCCCCTCCTCCTCTCCTTTTCCGCCTTCTCCCCCCTCCTCCTCCTCCTTTTCCGCCTTCTCCCCCCTCCTCCTCTCCTCCTTTTCCGCCTTCCCCCCCTCCTCCTCCCTTTCCCTCCTCCCCCTCCTCTCTCCTTTCCGCCTTCTCCCCCCTCCTCCTCCTCCTCCTTTTCCGCCTTCTCCCCCCTCCTCCTCCTCCTTTTCCGCCTTCTCCCCCCTCCTCCTCCTCCTCCTCCTTTTCCGCCTTCCCCCCTCCCTCCTTTTCCGCCTTCTCCCTCCCTCCTCCTTTTCCGCCTTCTCCCCCCCCTCCGCCCTCCTCCTTTTCCGCCTTCTCCCCCTCCTCCTTTTCCGCCTCTCCCTCCCCTCCTTTTCCGCCTTCTCCCCCCTCCGCCTCCTCCTTTTCCGCCTTCTCCCCCCTCTCCTCCTTTCCTCCTTCTCCCCTCCTCCTTCTTCCCCCTTCTCCTCCTCCTCCTTTTCCGCCTTCTCTCCCCTCCTCCTTTTCCGCCTTCTCCCCCCTCCTCCTCCTTTTTCCGCCCTTCTCCCCTCCTCCTCCTCCTTTTCCTCCCTTCTCCCCTCCCCCCCTCCTCCTTTTCCGCCTTCTCCCCCTCCTCCTCCTCCTTTTCCGCCTTCTCCCCCTCCTCCTCGCTTCTCCCTTCCTCCCCTTTTCCGCCTTCTCCCCCTCCTCCTCCTCTTTTCCGCCTTCTCCCCCCTCCTCCTCCTCCTTTTCCGCCTTCTCCCCCTCCTCCTCCCTCTTTCCGCCTTCTCCCCCCTCCTCCTCCTCCTTTTCCGCCTTCTCCCCTCCTCCTCCTCCTCCTTTTCCGCCTTCTCCCCCCTCTCCTCCTCCTCCTTTTCCGCCTTCTCCCCCCTCCCCTCCTCCTTTTCCGCCTTCTCCCCCGCTCCCCTTCTCCCCTTTTCCGCCTTCTCCCTCCCTCCTCCTTTTCCGCCCTTCTCCCGCTCCCTCCTCCTTTTCCGCCCTTCTCCCCCTCCCTCCTCCTTTTCCGCCTTCTCCGCTCCCTCCTCCTTTTCCGTCCCTTCTCCCTCCCTCCTCCTTTTCCGCCCTTCTCCGCTCCCTCCTCCTTTTCCGCCCTTCTCCGCTCCCTCCTCCTTTTCCGCCCTTCTCCGCTCCCTCCTCCTTTTCCGCCCTTCTCCCGCTCCCTCCTGCCTTTTCCCGCCTTTTCCGCCCCATCCTCCTCCGCCTTTCTCCACCCTCCTCCTCCTTATATTTCCATCTTTCTCGCATTCGCTCCCTCCCCTTTCTCCGATTTTAATTTTTTGCAGCCACCAGGTCACCTTGCTGGTTTCCTCACAGGCACCTCCTGGGCTCTGGTCATTTCACATATTCTTGGACCTCTGGTGTTATCTGGACGGCTCAAATGGACACTACCTTTCTGTTGCCACCATATCTCATGGCTACAAGATTGCATGTCCGCGAGTTGCAGAAGATATACCTGCGCTCGTGTCTTCTCCAATGTATTAAACGATAAATGTTATCATAAATACAGAAATCAGATATTTCAACTGAAGCGCAGGGAACTTGGGTCCAAAAGGATTTTGCTTTCATTGTAACTTATCTCAGACGTCACTTGTTTATATATTGATTTCTAAATTTCATTGTTCTATATTTGTATAAAAATATGTATAACTTTCTCCTTTTTGTTACAATTATTTTATATATTTGATATAATAAAACTGTTTTGAGAGCAATGGGCAGAATTTTCATTTCTATAATCGGTGGCGTATCTAGGGGGGGGGCACTGGTGGGACATCTGCCCTGGGCACGGCAGGGGGGCACCGTTGGGCCTTTTGATGCATCGCCCGAGATATCTTCCTGCCGGCTGCATATGTTGCCTTCCCCCCCATAGTAGGAGCCAGCTATTCTCTGACACGTCGTCAGCTGCCAGTGGGTCAGAGAAACTGCCACATGCTGGTTTCCTGCAATCAGTTTTACAAGTGTCAAGACATTGATCTCAGGGAGACCAGTTCAAGAAAACACTGCGGGCAGCCGGCTAAAGCGCTCAACACAGTGAATTCCTAGGCCCATTGCCCCCTGGGAATTTTGAATATGCAAATTGAGTCTGTGGAGCCTCGATTAGGAGTCTCAAGACAGGACTAGCCAGATCTTCCTCTAGTGAAGGACCTAGCCATGATAACCACCATATTAAGTGGCCCTTTGAGTCAATATCCAGCTCCTTACAAGCTTAAAGATATGACCAGGGAATACCAAGGCCAGGTATCCATCCACAGACAGCTGTTTCGGGGTGTTGCCCCTCATCAGTGTGGAGTAGGATTCTGGCTAGGTGGGAGCAATTTGTTGGTCTACTAGGCATTGCTCCCACCTAGCCAGAATCCTACTCCACACTGATGAGGGGCAACACCCCGAAACAGCTGTCTGTGGACGGATACCTGGCCTTGGTATTTCCTGGTCATATCTTTAAGCTTGTAATGAGCTGGATATTGACTCAACCACCATATTAAGTGGCCCTTTATCATGGCTAGGTCCTTCACTAGAGGAAGATCTGGCTAGTCCTGTGTTGAGACTCCTAATCGAGGCTCCACAGACTCAATTTGCATACTCTGTACATTGGAAGCAGCACACTTTTACCGGCAGTCCAGGTCAGGGAGACCTCAGCAACGTGATCAGGTCAGTTGACAGTGCCTGCAGAGGTGACATAAGGATGGTGTAAAGCCCTCCATACAGGAGCTGAAGACACTGTTTCCCTCCCCCCACCCCCCTTCCTTTTCTGTAATGTAATCACTGGAAAGGAGAGAGGGTAGGGAGTGTGGGGGCGATATATGTGAAACAAACAGGAAGGAGGAGGTGGGTGAAGAATATGTGAATCAAACGGAGGGAGAGGGTGACGTGCTTATTAAAAATCAGAAAGTAATGAAAAAAATGTGTGGCCGAAAATATTATCAATACAACTCGTCACGCACATAATAAAGCCCTTACATGACTATTTTGGCACATTTACAGAAAAAGCAGAGCTCTCAATATAAGGCAATGCAAAATGTGAACCAAATCAAAGACACAGCGTTTCTTCGTTTGTGTAATAGCAGCCAAACATAAAAATAAGATCTAAATCTGGTATTGCTGTGATTGCACCGATCCAAGAATAAAGCCGTCTAATCACATACCGCACAGTATAAATTAAATAAAAGCAATTCTTGACCTGCTGTCGATTTATTTTTCCTCCTAAAGATCTTACTAATGGCCACTATACACGACCCGATATCGGCGTCCAACTCCGATAAAATGTCACGTGGTTTGTGCGTTGGCCCCGATATCGTTCGTACGTTGTATGGTGTAAATGTCCAATACGATGCACGAACGATGCCAAAACGATATCGGGGAAAAAATTAGCCTGGTCTCCAACGGCCCGATATTGGATGGACGATGTGGCTGGATCGTGCTGTGTAAAAGCCCAACAACGATGTGGAGTACAACTTCTCCTATTCTCTCCCATGTTAAATAGTCGTTCCTGGGTCGGCTGTACAAGGGGGCGTACACATTGCAGTGGCGTTGCCTGCCGATATTGCGCTGTGTAACATCTCCTATGCGATCTTGGAATTCTGCCCAGAAAAAGCGCACTCCCGCGGCGTTGTATTCAATATCGGACCGATGTTGGGACGTGTAAAGTGGCCATTAGGCTCGGCTCACACTTATCTGGTGCTAAACGCTGATCACTTACACCAGGGATTATGTGTAAACATTTGAAATGCTTTGTCCAGTGTCTCCCTCTGCCTCATTAAAGGGCATTTTCCATAAGGGATTGTGTCTGAATAGTGTCTGGCTTATGATCCGACAGTGTCCCTATTTTTAAGCACAAAAGAGCAGGTGACCACAGGTTTGAGTCTGGAGCAAAGCTGTCGCCTCATTAATAAATGGATTCACCTTGAGTTTCATATGAACCGTGTGTTTCAGATATATAGGACGTGCTTAGCTTAGAGCACTGAATACATGTGAACTGATGCAAAATGTTATCTAAGGCCGGTTTTACATCACGATTTTGAGGCGTCAGAGTGTAACAGTTTCAAAACAGATGCGATTTGTGCTCCCATGTAGCCCTATGGGCTCGGATGTGTCCTTTTTGCCATCCGATTTAAGCAGCCTTCCGATTTATTCACGGAGCCAAAATCACAGCCTGCTGCAATTTTGGTGTCCGTGACTAAAATTGGACACCCCGGATCCGTGACAGATCTGTGATGGCCCATAGGGCTACACAATGGGAGCCTATGGACATCAGATCCGATGTCGGCTCCGTGATTTATGTAGTGAGCCTGCCCAGAGGCAGTGCCCAGTACATAACCCTGCCTGTCCCTGTGTCGCTCCCCGTCTGTCCCTCTTCTATCTCTGCTCCCCCCTATCCTCTCACCCCTGTCTTATTCCCTGTCCTCTTCCCTCCGGTATCTAAAAAATAAAAAAATCCTCCCAGAGGATACATTAGTGACTGTCGCATGGAGCCGGTGGTAGGTAATGTATCCTCTGGGAGGATTTATTTTTTAGATACCGGAGGGGAGAGGATAGGGGTGATGACAGGGGGGAGCAGGCATAAAAGAGGGACAGATAGAGAAGATGCAGGGAGAACAGGATCCACATGCATCCTGCATCAAATTGGAGACGGATGGCTATTTGCCATCCGATTGCAGGGATCCGTGGGGATCCTGTCAAAACACGGATCCCCACGGACAGCCAGAAATCGTGATGTGAAACCGGCCTTATGGTGAGAAAAATGATGGGTAATTAAGCTAATGAATATTCACCTTCTTGAGAATGAGTGTAGATCAATATGGTTGAGATTTCTTCAAGGATGAGTGGGTTTGTGGAGTGGGGGTAGTGTGTTAGGAAAGGAGAGGGAAGAGAAAGTCAGTAGATTGAGGTCGGACAGGTAGAGGGGTGGGTTGGAGAGGTTAGTGAATGAACATAGGTGGGGGAATATGAGGTTGAGTGTGTGGCCATCTTTATGAGTGGCAGAGGAGGACCATTGAGAGAGCCAAAAAGGATGCAGTGAGTGATAGAAGTTTAGAGGCAGCAGGGTGGGGAGTGTCAATGGGGATGTTGAAGTCGCCCATGATGGTAGTGGAGATGTCTGCAGAGAGGAAGTGGAGTAGCCAGGTGGTGAAGTGGTCAAGAAAAGTGGAGAATGATCCTGGGGGGGGTGGTAGATAACAGCTAACTGAAGTTTGCAGGGGGAGTAGATACGACAGAGTGTACCTTGAAAGAGGGGAGAATAGCAGAGAGTGGCAGTGGGATTGGGGTACAGGACCAATTGTCAGACAGAAGTAAGCCCATCCCTCCATGCTTGTTGCTAGGGCGGGGGGTATGAGAGAGACTGAGTCCACTATAGGAAAGTGCAGCTGAGGAGGCTGCATCGGGGTGAGCCAGGTTTCAGTTGTGCCAATGAATGAGAGATAGTTAGTGGTGAAGAGGTTGTGGATGTAAGAGAGTTTGTTGCAGATGGAGCGAGTGTTCCATAGTGATCCAGGTAGAGGGATTGGGGGAGCTGGGGCTGGTCGAATGGGTATAAGGTTATTAAGGTTGCGGAGTTTAGAGTTGGAGTGTGGGTATCGGTTAAAAGTAACTGGAGATGTGATGAGGGGTCCAGGATTTGGAAATATGTCATCAGCAAGTAGGAGAAACAGGGAGAGGGTCAGATGGTGGGGGTAGGAGAGGTTACGTGCATGTTTGGAGACAAAGGATTGTATGTTGTATGAGAAGAAATAGTTCTGTGGAGGAGGTGAGGTGGCTGGGCAGGATAGAGGGAGAGAGTATTCATTACTGGGTGGATGGATAAATGGAGTTAGTATGAAAAGAAGAAGTATAGGGGTGAGGGTAAAAATAAGAGGAAACATAGTTGACAGTAACTATGTACTGCAGCACGTAACTATGTACTGCAGCACTTAGTGATGAGGTGCAGCAGGGGTGAGAAGCAGCCATGGTAGCAGATGCTGCCAGTTATCAGATGCAGTGAAGAGATGTGTGGTAGCGATGAAGTTGTGTCAAGTCAGGACCAAGTCTATAACACATAGGGATGAGGTATGGCACGGGATGAGATGCAGACAGGGGTCTGATGTAGCCAGGGATTAAATGCAGTGGAAGGATGTGTGATGGTGATGAAGTTGTGCAAAGTCAGGACTGCATGCGCAAGTGCAGCCAGGGATCTGATGCAGTCAGGGATTAGATGCAGCCAGGAGTCAGATGCAGCTAGGGATCAGGTGCAACCAGGGATCAGATGCAGCTTGAAATCAGATGCAGCCAGGGTCAGGTGCAGCTAGGGATCAGATGCAGCCAGGGGTCTGGTATAGCCAGGGATCAGATGTAGCCGGGGATCAGGTGTGGCCGGGGATCAGATGCAGCTGGGGGTCAGCAGCAGCAAGAGATGAGCGGTGGTGATGAATCAATGCCAGGGTGTAGGCTGTTGGCGTTGTGCTGCTGGTGCAGTCATTCGGCAGGGGCAGGTGCGTGGCAAGCCTGTCGGCTTGTACTGTAAGGTGCTTCCCTGGGCCTGTGTCTTTGGTGCAGGGACAGGGATGTAGGAGATAGGAGGGGTCGTGGCCAGAGCTAAGAAGCTCCGGGTTGCAGAGGTAGTAGTATAAGTGGACGGGCCAGTATAGAGGTACAGCCGGGGCGGGCCATTACTGAAGATGAACGGAATGGAACGGGATGGTAGAGGTTAGGGCAGGATGGTAGGAGTCCTGTGGCACACGTGCCTCTCATACCGCGGCCATATTGATACTTTTATTTAGCAGCTATGCAAACTCCCTTAGTATGTATTATTTTCAGGGTATGTCTTAATTTCGGGGAAATAGGGTAGATTCTCCAGCTTCTCCATGGAGTGCACGCTTGCCATTCCCGCATGCCGCAGTGTGATGACCTCATCACGGTGCTGCACACTGGGCCGCGGAACGACTATGTTTTCCAGACGCAATTAAAGGTAAAGTGCCAGTCCTCCGGCGGCCATAGGACTGCCTTGGGACTGGCCAGGGCAGACTGCCGTGCAGTGACAGAGATATGCATCCACGGGGACACACATCCATGTGAAGCAGGCGCTGGGGTCAGGGGTCGGCGGGCCTGGTCATGACCCTTATGAGCCCGATCGTTACGTCCTGCCTGGAAGGAGCTCATACATCCAGATGTAGTCACTAATATGTACCAGGAAGCAGCCCCCACTGTGTAGTGTCTTAAGTGGTGAACCAGCTAGAGACTGTATGGCCTGCAGTAAGGACCTGGAAGGAGACCATACATTCTGATGTAGCCACTAGTATACACCTGCAAGGAGCCTGTATTCTCTAGTGTCTTCAGTAGTGAACCAGCTATACTGTATAGGCTTCAGTCAGGACCTGGAAGGAGCTTGTATTCTCTACTGTATAGGCTGCAGTCAGGACCTGCAATTAGCCTGTACTCTCTAGCGTCTTCATTAGTGAAGCAGCTATACAGTATGGGCTGCAGTCAGGTCCTGCAAGGAGCCTGTACATTCTGATGTAACCACTAATATATACCTGGAAGGAGCCTGTATTCTCTAGTGTCTTCAGTTGTGAAGAAGCTAGACAGTATGGGCTGCAGTCAGGACCTGGATGGAGCCTGTATTGTCTACTGTATAGGGTGCAGTCAGGACCTGCAATTAGCCTGTACTCTCTAGCGTGTGCATTAGTGAAGCTGCTAGACAGTATGGGCTGCAGTCAGGACCTGCAAGGAGCCTGTACATTCTGATGTAACCACTAATATATACCTGGAAGGAGCCTGTATTCTCTAGTGTCTTCAGTTGTGAAGAAGCTAGACAGTATGCGCTGCAGTCAGAACCTGGATGGAGCCTGTATTGTCTACTGTATGGGCTGCAGTCAGGACCTGCAATTAGCCTGTACTCTCTAGCGTCTTCAATAGTGAAGCAGCTAGACAGTATGGGCTGCAGTCAGGACCTGCAAGGAGCCTGTACATTCTGATGTAACCACTAATATATACCTGGAAGGAGCCTGCATTCTCTAGTGTCTTCAGTTGTGAGGAAGCTAGACCGTATGGGCTGCAGTCAGGACCTGCAAGGAGCCTGTATTGTCTACTGTATGGGCTGCAGTCAGGACCTGCAATTAGCCTGTACTCTCTAGCGTCTTCATTAGTGAAGCAGCTATACAGTATGGGCTGCAGTCAGGTCCTGCAAGGAGCCTGTACATTCTGATGTAACCACTAATATATACCTGGAAGGAGCCTGTATTCTCTAGTGTCTTCAGTTGTGAAGAAGCTAGACAGTATGGGCTGCAGTCAGGACCTGGATGGAGCCTGTATTGTCTACTGTATAGGCTGCAGTCAGGACCTGCAATTAGCCTGTACTCTCTAGCGTGTGCATTAGTGAAGCTGCTAGACAGTATGGGCTGCAGTCAGGACCTGCAAGGAGCCTGTACATTCTGATGTAACCACTAATATATACCTGGAAGGAGCCTGTATTCTCTAGTGTCTTCAGTTGTGAAGAAGCTAGACAGTATGCGCTGCAGTCAGAACCTGGATGGAGCCTGTATTGTCTACTGTATGGGCTGCAGTCAGGACCTGCAATTAGCCTGTACTCTCTAGCGTCTTCAATAGTGAAGCAGCTAGACAGTATGGGCTGCAGTCAGGACCTGCAAGGAGCCTGTACATTCTGATGTAACCACTAATATATACCTGGAAGGAGCCTGCATTCTCTAGTGTCTTCAGTTGTGAGGAAGCTAGACAGTATGGGCTGCAGTCAGGACCTGCAAGGAGCCTGTATTGTCTACTGTATGGGCTGCAGTCAGGACCTGCAATTAGCATGTACTCTCTAGCGTGTGCATTAGTGAAGCTGCTAGACTGTATAGGCTGCAGTCAGGACCTGGAAGGAGCCTGTATTCTCTACTGTATAGGCTGCAGTCAGGACCTGCAATTAGCCTGTACTCTCTAGCGTGTGCATTAGTGAAGCTGCTAGACAGTATAGGCTGCAGTCAGGACCTGGAAGGAGCCTGTATTCTGTACTGTATAGGCTGCAGTCAGGACCTGCAATTAGCCTGTATTCTCTAGCGTCTTCATTAGTGAAGCTGCTAGACAGTATGGGCTGCAGTCAGGACCTGGATGGAGCCTGTATTCTGTACTGTATAGGCTGCAGTCAGGACCTGCAATTAGCCTGTATTCTCTAGCGTGTGCATAAGTGAAGCAGCTAAACTGTATAGGCAGCAGTCAGGACCTGCAAGGAGCCTGTACATTCTGATGTAACCACTAATATATACCTGGAAGGAGCCTGTACTCTCTAGCGTCTTCATTAGTAAAGCAGCTATACTGTATGGGCTGCAGTCAGGACCTGCAAGGGGCCTGTACATTGTGATATAACCACTTATATAAACCTGGAAGGAGCCTGTATTCTCTAGCGTCTTCATTAGTGAAGCAGCTATACTGTATGGGCTGCAGTCAGGACCTGGATGGAGCCTGTATTCTGTACTGTATAGGCTGCAGTCAGGACCTGCAATTAGCCTGTATTCTCTAGCGTGTGCATAAGTGAAGCAGCTATACTGTATGGGCTGCAGTCAGGACCTGCAAGGAGCCTGTACATTCTGATGTAACCACTAATATATACCTGGAAGGAGCCTGTATTCTCTAGCGTCTTCACTAGTGAAGCAGCTATACTGTATGGGCTGCAGTCAGGACCTGCAAGGAGCCTGTACATTGTGATATAACCACTTATATAAACCTGGAAGGAGCCTGTATTCTCTAGCGTCTTCACTAGTGAAGCAGCTATACTGTATGGGCTGCAGTCAGGACCTGCAAGGAGCCTGTACATTCTGCTGTAACCACTAATATAAACCTGGAAGGAGCCTGTATTCTCTAGCGTCTTCATTAGTGAAGCAGCTATACTGTATGGGCTGCAGTCAGGACCTGCAAGGAGCCTGTACATTGTGATATAACCACTTATATAAACCTGGAAGGAGCCTGTATTCTCTAGCATCTTCAGTAGTGAGGGTGCTAGACTGTATAGGCTGCAGTCAGGACCTGGAAGGAGCCTGTACATTCTGCTGTAACCACTAATATATACCTGGAAGGAGCCTGTACTCTCTAGCGTCTTCATTAGTAAAGCTGCTATACAGTATGGGCTGCAGTCAGGACCTGCAAGGGGCCTGTACATTGTGATATAACCACTTATATAAACCTGGAAGCAGCCTGTATTCTCTAGCATCTTCAGTAGTGAGGGTGCTAGACTGTATAGGCTGCAGTCAGGACCTGCAAGGGGCCTGTATTCTCTAGCATCTTCAGTAATGAGGGTGCTAGACTGTATAGGCTGCAGTCAGGACCTGCAAGCAGCCTGTATTCTCTAGCATCTTCAGTAGTGAGGGTGCTAGACTGTATAGGCTGCAGTCAGGACCTGCAGGCAGCCTGTATTCTCTAGACTCAACCGCCACAGCACAGCCGCCCTCAGCAACTTCATAGCCCGGAAAAGGGAAAACCCAGGCGGGCGGGCGCTGGACACAGGGCATGACGTCACTTCCGCTGCACCGCGGCCGCCATGTCTACAGCGGGCAGAGGAATCGATTTTATGTTTCACCTTTCACTTTGAATTGTGATGTGATCGGGAGGGTTTAGGTTATTCTAAGGGGAGTATGGATACCTATACAAAAAATACATCTTTCTACCGGTATGTTATCTCTGCTTGTATTGTTACTGGTAACAACATGGAGTGAGCTTAGCAAGAAGTTATGGTAAAAGCCAAAGTGGAGCTGTTACCCATAGCAACCAGTCAGATGACATCACATATCCCTGTCATGATGACATCACATATCCCCGTCATGATGACATCACGTATCCCCGTCATGATGACATCACGTATCCCCGTCATGATGACATCACATATCCCAGTCATGATGACATCACATATCCCCGTCATGATGACATCACATATCCCCGTCAGATGACATCACATATCCCCGTCATGATGACATCACATATCCCTGTCATGATGACATCACGTATCCCTGTCATGATGACATCACGTATCCCTGTCATGATGACATCACGTATCCCTGTCATGATGACATCACGTATCCCTGTCATGATGACATCACGTATCCCTGTCATGATGACATCACGTATCCCTGTCATGATGACATCACGTATCCCTGTCATGATGACATCACATATCCCTGTCAGATCACATCACATATCCCTGTCATGATGACATCACGTATCCCTGTCATGATGACATCACGTATCCCTGTCATGATGACATCACGTATCCCTGTCATGATGACATCACGTATCCCTGTCATGATGACATCACGTATCCCTGTCATGATGACATCACATATCCCTGTCAAGATGACATCACATATCCCTGTCATGATGACATCACATATCCCTGTCATGATGACATCACATATCTCTGTCATGATGACATCACATATCCCTGTCATGATGACATCACATATCCCTGTCATGATGACATCACATATCCCTGTCAAGATGACATCACATATCCCTGTCATGATGACATCACATATCCCTGTCAGATCACATCACATATCCCTGTCATGATGACATCACGTATCCCTGTCATGATGACATCACATATCCCTGTCATGATGACATCACGTATCCCTGTCATGATGACATCACATATCCCTGTCATGATGACATCACATATCCCTGTCATGATGACATCACGTATCTCTGTCATGAAGACATCACGTATCTCTGTCATGATGACATCACATCACATATCCCCGTCATGATGACATCACATATCCCCGTCATGATGACATCACATATCTCTGTCATGATGACATCACATATCTCTGTCATGATGACATCACATATCCCTGTCATGATGACATCACATATCCCTGTCATGATGACATCACATATCCCTGTCATGATGACATCACATATCCCTGTCATGAAGACATCACGTATCTCTGTCATGATGACATCACGTATCCCTGTCATGAAGACATCACGTATCTCTGTCAAGATGACATCACGTATCTCTGTCATGAAGACATCACGTATCTCTGTCAAGATGACATCACGTATCCCTGTCATGATGACATCACATATCCCTGTCATGATGACATCACATATCTCCGTCATGATGACATCACATATCCCCGTCATGATGACATCACATATCCCCGTCATGATGACATCACATATCCCTGTCATGATGACATCACATATCTCTGTCAGATGACATGATCACATATCCCCGTCATGATGACATCACATATCCCTGTCATGATGACATCAAATATCCCTGTCAGATGACATGATCACATATCCCTGTCATGATGACATTACATATCCCTGTCATGATGACATCACATATCCCTGTCATGAAGACATCACATATCTCTGTCATGATGACATGATCACATCTCTCTGTCATGATGACATCACGTGTCTCTCATGATGACATCACTTGTTTGTGTTATGATGGCATCACATGTCTGTGATATGATGTCACATGTCACCTTCTGGTGATTAGGTTACACACAATGGCGCAATATTATGGGGCCAAGTGACCTATTTCATTACCAGCTAAGAATAGAGAGATGGCGGCACATTCAGGCCTGGCTCCAGATGGCGGCACATTCAGGCCTCTCTCCAGATGGCGGCACATTCAGCCTGGCTCCAGAT
>JARQOC010000008.1:14059329-14148848 GCA_033576535.1 Allobates femoralis
GTGATCCGTAAAATATCAAGGTTTCATTAAATGTCACCTAGTTGAATGGATTGTGAAACTCTGCTGCCATCATGTGGCAAAAGCAGGCATTGCATGGCAAAAAAATTTAATGAGAAAAAATCATAAAAAAATTATGAAATACTCACGTTTACCTACTCGCCATACTCTGCTCTTGTTCACATACTCTGCTCTTCCCTATGATCCGTCACGGGATTGGTGCAGCCACATTATTCCATGTGTTTGCCTAGACGCTGTCAGCACTGGGGTGACTCATCACTTTTTTTTTTTATTTTTCAGCGACATAGCCATGTGAGGTCTTGTTTTGTAGATTTTTATAATTTGATAGATCGGGCATTTCTGAATGCAGCGATACCAAATACGGACGCCTTTACATTTTTTTTTTGTTTTATTTTTTTTATGGGGGAAGAAGGGGTGATTTGAATATTTTTTTTTATATTTTTAATTTTACTAGTCCCCTTTGGGATCCGGAGGCTGTGCTCATCCGTTCATTCGTGCTGTCCAGAGCAAAGACACACTTATTCAAGCTGCATGGTTATCTCGGCATGCATCTCGCATGAGTCATTCAGCCCAGCCCTTGTCTCTTTGAACGGGAGCGTGGAGCTCCGTAGAAACACAATCGGCTCCAAGCTCCCATTCAGAGAGCTGGCGGCTGGACCAGATGACTTATGGGAGTATATCGCATGCATCTCACATGAGTCACCCAACCCCGCCCTTACCTCTCTGAATGGGAGCTCCATAGAAACACAATCAGCTCCAAGATCACCATTCAGAGATGGCGGCCGGCCAGATGACTCATGGGAGTATCTTGCATGCATCGCACGAGTCACCTGGCCCCTGCCTCTCTGAATGGGAGCATCTTGCATGCATCGCACGAGTCACCTGGCCCCTGCCTCTCTGAATGGGAGCATGGAGCCGATTGTGTTTCTATGGTGCTCCCATTCAGAGAGGCAAGGGCTGGGTGACTCATGTGAGATGCATGCAATATACTCCCATGAGTCATCTGGCCAGGTCGCCAGCTCTCTGAATGGGAGCTTGGAGCTGATTGCGTTTCTATGGAGCTCCACACTCCCACTGAGAGGCAGGGGCCAGGCAGGGTGACTCATGCGAGATACTCGCATGCAGCTCGCATAATGTCTCTCTGTCCTTGCTCTGTATAGCGAAAGCCATTGCAGCCGGTGTTCATGGGAAGATCGTCAAGACAAACACAGGGGTCATCAGCTGACCCCCGGGTGTCAAGACAACCCATAGGAGCACCACAGTCACATCAAGGGGCTGCCAGTAAGAGTGGGGAATGACACACTCCTCCCTGACGCATGTTACATCCCATTGTCAGAGACTGCCAGCAGGATTTAATTGGTTGACAGCCGCAGCTGGATGTCCGATCTCTGATCCACCTGTGGCTGATTAGAGGCAGATGATGGCTGATCGAGTCAGCCAACATGTGCAGGCTCAGCCTGCGAGCCAGCATCAAAGACAGGGAGACGACCCATGACAGACATAGGGACATAGTACTTCATGGAAAAGGATTAAGATGGCCACATACACTATGGCCTTGTTAACTACATACACACTCTCATAGTATTAATATTATTGAAACCGCATGCGCATTTATGATGTACACATATTATTAGCTTTCTGTCCTTATGCACATGCGTATTTTCCATGTTATTGTGAATATAGCGTGTTTCACACACGTGTGGATGTGCGTAGCTTTATTGCCCATGCGCGGTGCCATTTTTGATTTGCCCATTCTCTGCATCACCCCTGGGGTGCGGGAACCATCTTTCTTTTGGGTGCTCCATGACAGCAATGGTTTTTAATGTATTTACATTGCTATATATTTAATGTAATACTTTGGGTTTACAGACACCAATTAATGAAGCCCTTTTCCTTTTTTTTAAATAAAATTGGTGCAGTCACAGCCTTTCTTCATATGTGTCTAGGCACAAGAAGATTAAAAATGGCGTGTCTTTAAAATCATTTATTAATAACTGCATTGAAGGGAGGGGGGGGGTGCACGTAGTAGCAAAATAAGCCAACACTAAAGCCTTGTACACAATTTGAGTATTTGGGGACTTTTTTACCTCAGGATTTGAAGCCGAAACCAGGAGTGGAACAATCAGAGGAAAAGTCTAATAGAAACTCGTCACCACTTCTGGATTTATCACCCACTCCTGGTTTTGGCTACAAATCCTGAGGTAAAAAACTCACCAAATGCTCACCATGTGCACGTGGCCTGAGACACAATTCACCTGACAGTTAGGCCATGTGCACACACACTGAGTATTTAGTGAGTTTTTTACCTCAGAATTTGTAGCCAAAACAGGAGTGGAACAATCGTAGGAAAAGTCTAATAGAAACCCGTCACCACTTCTGTATTTATCACCCTTATCCTGGTTTTACTGCCAAATCCTGAGGTAAAAAACTCCCCAAATACTCGTGTGCACATGGCCTAAGACAATTGACCTAAGACTTAGGCCACATGCAGGATTTAGTGAGTTTTTTACCTCAGGATTTGTAGCCAAAGCAAGAGAGGGTGAAAAATACACAATTGGTTGCTAGAGGTGAGAAGGCCGTCAATGTAATAGTAAGCCTCATGGTTGGTTGCTAGAAGCAAAAGGCCTTCAATGCCTCATGGTTGGTTGCTAGATGCGACAGGCCTCTGATGTCTCAGCAGGCCTCATGGTTGGTTGCTAGAAGCAAAAGGCCTTCAATGCCTCAGTAGGCCTCATGTTTGAGGGTTGAAGACAACTGGCCTTCAATGCCTCATGGTTGGTTGCTAGGTGCGACAGGCCTCTGATGTGTCAGCAGGCCTCATGGTTGGTTGATAGGAAGGGACAGGCCTTCAATGTCTCAGTAGAACTTATGATTGGTTGAGAGAGGAAACAGGGCCAATGTCAGCTGACATCAAAACCATGTACAAGGGGTGGCCCACTTGACCAACATTTCCATTATCAAAATGAGTGAGGTGGTGGCTGTGGCTGTTTTATACAGCCATCACCCAACTAGCTGCTGCAATTGGAGTTCGCTCCAATTGCTGCAATTTAACCCCTTAAAGTGATCCTAAATCCACAAACTGACCCCCCCCCCCCCCCCGCATCTTTAGACCTGTCCCTGCACCCCCTCTTATCATTTCTAGCCATCCCTTTTGCAGAAAAAAAATCGATTTTGTAAAGTAGAGAAAAAAAGTTATATTTACTTTGTCCTGTGTGGGTTCTCTGTTTCTGGGAAGCCGCAATGGGCGGGGCCTGTCTGCTGCTGCCTTGTAATTATGCACGCCCCTCTCTGCTTCTAAGAGCCTGCCCGCATCATGAAAGGGGTAGGGGCTCTGGCATGACGCCCCTTTCATGACGCGGCCAGGCTCTTAGCAAGACAGCAACCTGAGGAGCGTGCATAACTACAAGGGAGCAGCAGACAGGCCCCGCCTATTTGCGGCTTCCTCAGAAAGAGAGAACTCACACAGGACAAAGTAAATATCACTTTTTCTCTACTTTACAATATCGATTTTTTTCTGAAAAAGGGATGGCTAGAAATGATGAGAGGGGTGCAGGGACAGGTCTAAAGATGCGGGGGGGGGGCAGGTCAGTTTGTGGGTTTAGGATCACTTTAAGTACCTCGATCAACAATAACCTCAACATTTAAGAGGATGGAAAAGGTTGACGGCGTCCCTTCCACCACACACCACTCTTGTGCACAGCATGTATCATTGTGGGGTTGGAGGCGATAAAAACAACACAATGTCCAGGATGGCGCTGGGTCTCTAAGGCCTAATATTAGGGTTAGACCATTACCAACAATTAGACACCATTTTAGTTAATGACGTAGCTTTGTAGACAGCGCTCGCTCCTCCACAGGAAAGAATCTCTCACTACACATGCCTCTTTTTTAATGAAATATATTACAATGTTGAAACACTTTTCAGCTCTTCACAACCTTTTAGAAAAAATATAAAGGCAGGGACTGTAGTATAATAAAAAGGACCGTGAGCGAGGGGTCGCCGACACAGGGGTGATGCAACCACAATGGGGGTATGCCGGTCATATGAGGGTACGCCGGTCATATGGGGCGGGTGGGAGCTGTTGGTACCACATTCACTTTTATAGGTCAGCGCTACCAGGCCTGCAATTGTCCCACCTGGAAGCTATGACATCACCGTGCCAGTTTCTTGTGCACACAACATACGGGCACACTTCTGCACCTCTATTCTGGGCTGATGGCTAGTGATGAGAAGGTAGTACCGTGCTCGGGTCACTACCATGCATGGTACTCATAACAGGCAGTCAGAAGCTTGGGCTGGCTCAACTTGTGTATAGAGTATTAAAAGATCATCCGAGCTTCTGACTGCTCATTACGAGCCCCCGTGTATGGGTAGTGCCCGCTCATCACCCCTGATGACCCAAACAAACAACATAATTCGCACTTTTATATAGTTTGGGGATTTAGACCCAGTCTTGCCTGAAATTGAGCTTGGACTTCTTATAATGCTGCAGAACTTCACTTTTCTTATCACTTCCAAAGCTGCGTTAACACCTGGATGCCTTCCTCAGGTTAGGTGATCATTTTCTTAATCAACCGTAAAATCGCAGGGGATCCCAGAACGTCCTCCTCGATCATTATAGGCATTACAAACACTTTTTTCTAGGCGTAGACATAATCCTAGAGATTGAGCTTAAATCGTTCCCCAATCTTGTGTCCCTACTGCTAATGGGAATGCCATAT
The DNA here is from genome assembly GCA_033576535.1 of Allobates femoralis. Taxonomy (NCBI): domain Eukaryota; kingdom Metazoa; phylum Chordata; class Amphibia; order Anura; family Aromobatidae; genus Allobates; species Allobates femoralis. The sequence continues at coordinate 14,064,070 of JARQOC010000008.1, forward strand.
TATAAAGCAAGTAACCAACCCCCCCCACCCGCAAGAAAACAAAAATAAGTCCTAACAGCAGCTGATAGGGGTCATGTTCTGCCTGGGCTCAGATCGAAGACCTGACCTTTCAAGACCCTGATTACCGGCCCGGGTCTTCAAATCCGAGTAGTTCACAGATATGTGAACCCGTCCAAACTCTTAATAGTTGGAGGGGGTTTTATTAACTATCTAACGAGGATACATTAAATAAAAATCCCAAACATTGGCTCAGTCGCGAAGACAGGAGAGGGAGAGCGAGCCCCGACGGATGGAGGAACGCAACGTGAGAAGTCAAAGCGCTTTCGTATTTGGCCAAGATGATGCTGAGAACAAGAGGGACAATAAGAAACAACCAAATTGGTTTTGGCAACTGATACAAAAGGCTTAGTGACCAGCCAAGAGGTTGGGGGGGGGGTTGGGAGTCTCTGGCCACTTTGGAGATGAAATACTGCTTTAAAAAGAGTCAGTAAACCTAAACAAAATGTAGATGTATGTTTGTTTCAAACAGGGTAGATTGCATTCAGCTAAAGGCAGACTTTGGGTTTAGCGCCCCTTTAAAAGGAACCTGTCATGTCCTTTTATTGTTTTTAAACCACCCCCGATGTTATTTAGATCATGATGTGTATCACGAACCTGGATTAAAAAGAAAATCCATGTATTTATCATAAAGAAGCACTTTAGATGCTTAGGTCTTTGCATTAGGTGCCTGCACAAACAGTCATCAGGGTGGATACATCACCCTGGTTTAAAAGAAAGTGACTGAAGTCTCCACCCCGATGACTGTGCAGGTACACAATACAAAGACCTAAGCACCTAAAGTGCTTTTTAATAATGATGTAGAAGAATAGGCTCCAGCTCACCCGACTGCTCTTTGCTGATACACGGGTCCCACCTTGCATCAAGGATAATAGAAAGAAATTGGAAGCCAGCTCAATAGGAATGGATTTTTTTGCTTTTCAATGAAGATAGTGCATACAAAAGAAAAAATGACATGGTCGACATAACCCAGTCGACACATTTCGACTGCATTAAGCAGTCTAACTCATGACATGTCATGTCATGAGTAAGACTGCTTAACGCAGTCAAAATACATTGACTGGGTCATGTCGACCATGCAATTTTTTTCTTTCGTACGCACCGTGACCCAGTCGACGTGTTTTGACTGCATTAAGCAGTCTTAGGGTGCCTTCACACTGCAGCACAACCCTGTCCGCAGACTGGACCAGCACACAGGACAGGAGGGCTAATATGCCCTTCCATCCGGTGTGCAGCCGCACGCAGCTCCCGCTGCTAAGTCAGGACCGCAGGTGCCGCGGTCCTGACCTGTCAGCGGCTGCGTGCGCTGCACACCGGACAGTGCAAATTAGCCCTCCAGTGTGTGCTGATCTAGTCCGTGGCTGTCAGGGTGATCCCAGACAGCCCCGGACCGGATCACGCCACAGTGTGAAGGCACCCTAACTCATGACTCATGTCATGAGTAAGCCTGCTTAATACGGTCGAAACACGTTGACTGGGTCATGTTGACCATGTGATTTTTTTCTTTTATTTTTCAATAAAGATGGTGCATACAAAAGAAAAATTGACTCCTGTTGAGCCAGATTCCAATTTTTTTCTATAATACATCGATTTTTATTTTTAAACCAGGTTAGTGATGCTCAGTAACATTGGGGTGGTTTAAAAACAAAAAAAGGACATGACAGGTTCCCTTTAAGACGTGACAGCACAAATTTGCTTCGACCCCTTTAAAAGCACAGAAATGGGAGGACTTGCAGAGTCCGGGAGGAAAAAAAAAAAAATTATAATTACACAGTGCGAAGGACCGGCAGATACAGTATTAAATAATTAACCAGACAAACATGTTTCTGTGACCGGTGTCATCTCAGTACTGCACACAGCCCCCCTCCGAGGGGGGCACGAAATCTCTACAGAGCGGCTTCAGAGGCAGAGACCAAATTCAGAATTTAAAAAAAATGACAAAGCAGGAAAAAAAAAAGAATCCTGAAAAATCAATATACTGCATGATACAGAGCATTTTCTGCAGCGGACGACGGAGGTGCAACCAGCTGATGATCTGTGATGGCTCCTACAGTGCACACCTGACGTACCGGCGCGCCACAGGACTCCAGAACCGGGATAATGGAGAAAATAAGAATGAGGCTGGGGTGAGGGGGGAGATGTTGGAGCAGGACTCTGCTTCATCCAGGACATTCTACAAGATTCCACGTGAGGTAGGGGGTCAGAGACTACCACTCCTTTTTCTTTTCGTCCATGGAAACCCCACCAGGTCCCAAGGCCACCACTAGGAGAAGTCCGCCGATGACAGACATGGTCTGAAAAAAGTCGTATTTTAGGAAGTCGTGCATGGGCTTGTAGGCGGGGATGCTCCAAAAAGCGTTGAAGTAGACGTTGATGGCAAAGAGCCAAACCACCAAAGTCAGCGCCGCCAACTTCGTCTTGAAACCAATCGCCACCAGGATGATTAAGGCCGTGCCCACCAGATTCTGTAGGATCTGTAAAAGGGGTCAAGAAGAACAATGTAAGTAAAGGGAACATTTAACGTTACAAATCATTAATTGGTTGTAGCCAAAAAATGTGCCCCTCTCCTGCCCATGGGTCATCCTAGTGCGGCAGCAGGTGTCCTCGTTCATGCGATTGGTGACAACCTGCAATATCAGAAATAGCTTTATAAACCTTTTCCAGACTGAATTATTTTTTCTCATTTGTCCCTGAATTTCTTTGGTTTGAGGCATGATGTCTATCTTTAGAGGACCTTTGGGTCTACTTCAACGTTTCAGGCAGGTCCTATTTAAGGGATTTCTCTATTGAGAATAGGTGTGGCAGTAATCAGGCCTGGGTGTGGCTGGGAAATTGAACTCTACTTCTCAAAGGTGTGATAAGCCACAGTTAATATATGTCAATCACTTTTTCGCACAGGGCTCTGCAGGTTTGGATTTCTTTTTCCCTTAATAATAAAGACCTTCACTTACAATCTGCATTTTGTGATTGGTGATCGGAAACGTTTAAAGTGCAAAAGAATAATGGTGGGTTTACACACACCAACTTATCTGTCCAATTTCTGACCAACTTGCTGGTCGCAGTGAAATCATGGACACATTGTAACATTTTGTGGCTGTGTACAATGGAGCAATGTGTCCATGATTTCACTGCAACCAGCAAGTTGGTCAGAAGTTGGACAGATAAGTTGGTGCGTGTAAACTGGCCATTAGAAATCAGAGAGGGGGCAAACTCTTTCAGACCATTGTATGTAGTTTGGGTTTCAAATAACCTTTCCTATTGGATGTCATTATTTAGCACCATTTGGCATTTCCAGGGTTTGTTTCCCTGAACATTGCTGTGGCTGCAGAATGAGTAAACTGAGAATCCTTTAGGGAGTTCGTTGTAACTTTTCCTGAGCGCCTGTCTGCTGATTTAAAACCAGCGAACAAAATTGAGCTGAACCTTGTAGTCACATCAGTACAGCGCGGCTCAGAAAAAGGCAGATAACATTACAAATTCCATGTCATAGAGCCTACCGACAGATTCTCAGTTAAAGGGATCCAACCAGAAGGATTTAGGAGTATAAAGTGAAGCCAGGTACTGGGATGCTGAATGCAATCATATCTTTACTTGAATGATTCCATGTTTGATTGCAGAGAAAAGTGTCAGAACTTCTGGAAAACAGGGCAGCAGATGAATGATGTGTGTAGCACTGCGTCACTATTTGGGGTTGATTTGTTTTTCCTCACCCGTGGGCATGCCTTTCAGCTTTAAGCCAAACCCTCCCCTCTCACGTTCATCTCTACTTTCAGTATTGTAAGGCACCCTGTGGCTGGAGTATAGTGACAGTGCACAGGAGCCAAAAGCTGAAAGAATAGATAACTATAAGATGACTTACAGCCAAAAGCCATGTCCACAAGGAAGGGAAAAAAAAAAAAAGCCAAATAGTGATGCAGTGCTGTACACATCCATCATCTGCTGCCCTGTTTTCCAGGAGTTGTATGACACTTTTCTCCTCAATCAAACATTCAATTCAAGTAAAGTTATGACTGCACTCAGCATGGTTTCACTTTATAGCCCCTATAATAACCGCTATAAAAACCCCCTATAATTATACATTTCGAGGGGACTTACAGAGACGAAGCTGGCGTCAAAGTGCAGCAGGGTCATGAACATGAGGACGAGCAGCACGCGACCCCCGAGCTGCATGTACTGCTTTGGGGAACTCTCACCCATGGTGGGCACTCCGGCAAACATGCTTTTTCCTTCCGACCGAGACTCTGCCAAAAGGAGTAAGAGTCCTCCACCGAGAGCCAGGTTCCTGGGGAAGAGAAAACAAACTATGTACCTTATATTGGAAGCTGCAAGACGTCAGGTATTGGGGAACAAAGGTTCCGGGCATGAGACCTTACAAAGATGTAGGATATTGGGAATCTGGCCATGAGATATTACCAGATGTCGGGTATAAGAGGGGGGCGCTAAAGGTCTGGCCATGAGACCTTACAAGATGTCAGGTATTGAGGGGGGGGGAGGGGGGGGTGAAAGGTCCAGCCATGAGAAGATGGCGGCTGTTTCACCTGGACACATTACATGGATAGAAATCAGCCAAATGCTCGCCCGGCTGGCAGCCATCTACTCCCACCTCCTAAACATACACTCCCTGACGGAAGTTATGTCGCTTATCCATCTTATGTAAATAAAGGCTTATAACCTGACGTTACATTCATCCATTGGTTGTATAAATTACTCTTTTGAAAGCTGAAACCTTCTGAAATGTGGTTTGGGTTAAGAAAACAAATTGGCATCAATGCTGAAATATTGATCATTTACTGAACACAGAAGGGTCAGATTTTGGCAAGACAAAAGTTTTGTCGCCCACAGAAAGTAATGGGATTTTCAAACAAAAAATGAACGTAAAATACAAATATAAGTTGCACAACATTTGTGAATGAAGTTGTGGTGCCATTTGTCATACTTATTATTTTGTGTGACTTCCCCGTGCTTGGAGGACTGCATCCATGCAATTTATTAATTAAGTCATCAGGAATAGCAAAGAATGCAGTCTTACATGCCTCCCAGAGTTCATCTAGATTCTTTGGTTTTGTCTTCCAAGCTTCCTTTCATCCTACCCCAAACATGCTCAATGATGTTCATGTCTGGTGACTGGGCTGGCCAGTCCTTGGGCACCTTGATCTATAGGTATGATGCCTCGGGGTCAGTACTATATGGTAACACTGAGGTGTCGGTATGATGTCTGGGGTCAGTACTATATGGTAACACTGACGTGTTGGTATGATGTCTGGGGTCAGTACTATATGGCAACACTGAGGTGTCGGTATGATGTCTGGGGTCAGTACTATATGGCAACACTGAGGTGTCGGTATGATGTCTGGGGTCAGTACTATATGGTAACACTGAGGTGTCGGTATGATGTCTGGGGTCAGTATTATATGGTAACACTGAGGTGTCGGTATGATGTCTGGGGTCAGTACTATATGGTAACAGTGAGGTGTCGGTATGATGTCTATGGTCAGTACTATATGGTAACACTGAGGTGTCGGTATGATGTCTGGGGTCAGTACTATATGGTAACACTGAGGTGTCGGTATGATGTCTGGGGTCAGTACTATATGGTAACAGTGAGGTGTCGGTATGATAATGTAGATACCAAAGATGTTACTTATACTGTTATCTAAGTGGTGAAAAAATAATCAGAAGTTTGTAAAAGAAACAAAAAAAATAAAATCGCTTTTGTTGCTATTTTCCGCACCCTGTAGCGTCCTCATTTTTCGGGATCTGGGGCTGTGATGGATTATTTGTGTGTCTTGAGCTGACGTTTCTAATGACACTGTTTGGGTAGATCTGATATTTTGATCGCTTGTTATTGCGGCGACAGAAAAAAATAAAAACAATAAATAATGTAATTTTGGCATTCAGACTGTTTTTTCTGTTCTGCAGTTCACAGATCTGATTAATTGATTTTATGTTTTGATAGAACAGGCATTTCTGAATGCAGCGATACCAAATAGGTGTATTTTTTGTTATATTAATTATCAATGGAGCAAAAAGGGGGGCGATTTGAACTTTTAGATATTTTCACATATTTATAGAAAAATAATAAAAAAAAAATATATATATATATATATATATAATATATATATATATATATATATATATATATATATATATATATATATATATATATACACACACATATACATACATACATCTATAAAAATATATCTATATATAATTTCTTTATTTCACTTGTCCCCTCAGGGCGCCTCCACACTGCAGTATCCGATCACTACTGATCCACAGCACAAATGATCCTTTTCTATGGACGCTGCTGCTTGGGATAGGAACACATCCATTACACAGGGGCACGTTTATGAGAATCTCTCTTAAACACCCAATTGTGGAACTGATTATTGTTTTAAGATCTATTCATTACAATGTGTTCATAGCACAAGTCCTTTAAGGTCATATTAACACATTTGTGGGTCATGAACTGTGATGTCCAGACCGGCCCATGCTCAATAAGGTCCACATGAGATGAACATTGAGAGCAGAGCTGCCACTCAGGATTCTGGGAAAGCTGGGTGACCGCACTGACAGCCGTGATGGTGACTGCTCCAATCACAGATCAGTATAGGAGGTGACGGTACATGTAGAAGATGGAGAATATATGGAGGATAGAGAGGGGAGAAATTCGTGCACCTACCTCATTAAAAACTTCAGATCCCACAGGATACTGTACGCTATGGTCTGATGTGGAAGAAAACACGTATTACACAAAGCCGCAGATCATCAGGAGCAACACAAAATGCATCATCCAAGCAACAGGATTCAGGAATGGGGCCGATCCATAACCTTCCCTTGTGATGGTTCTCACCTGCATGGCGATGATCCCGAACAGACCGAAGCAGGCGTACTGGACGAAGTTCCGGCTCAGGACGAGGATGCAGCCGCCTGGAAGACAGAGGACGGATTAATAAAGAACTGATCGATAATCAATAGAGAGAACAGAGATCACATCTACACGGAGATCACACCTGGTGCCTTCTACTCCTTCCTCTAAAGAGAGAGGGTCATCACGATGTGACCTGGAAGTAAAGGTACGGCCATAATGGTCGCGTTATACTTACCTAATGGATACCCCATAGGGAAGAGAATACACAGCCTGGTTCTTCACTGTACATCGGGGTGCGACAGGACTGCAACTCTACCGTGGCCCCTCCACTTTTGTATGAACCTTCTTTTGACAAGTTTACCCTATACTGCAGGAGGCTCTTGTGCACAGTCATCTCTCGGTGGTCTCCAGTAAAATGGCACTGTTGGTAGCGCATGTGCAGATTGATCTGCGGGTGCGTCACCATTTTACTTGAGACCACCAGGGGTTAATCTGAGTATGTGCCGCCTCTGGCTTAATTTTGCTGGAGACCACCGGAAGGTGAATGTGGGCAAATGCTGCCCGTGGCTAAGATGGCGCCAGCCCGAAATTTAAAAGAAGGAGGCTCAAACAAATGTGGAAGGGCCACATCAGAGCCGAAAAACCTACCCACATCTCCCCCCACCCCCCGTCCCTCTCAGTCCTGCCCTGATGCACATAGAAGCTTTTGCACCAACACTTCTAAGGTGAATTATACAAGAACCAGGCTGCAAGGGTCCATTAAATCAGTATCATGGGGCCATTATGGCTGTAACTTTACCTTAACAGATTATACTTAAAGGGAACCGGTCATGTCGTTTTTTATTTTATACCAATGTTATTTAGATCATGTCCTGTGCATCACTAATAACCTGGTTCAAGTAAAAAGGAAAAAGCACCTTAGATGCATTATGGCCTTCACATTCACTCATCGGGGTGGAGACTTCAACAGTCACCTCAGTCCACTTCTATCATGCAGTTTTTAAAGCATAGTAACACCCCCTGCAGTGTAATATACCGACATCACTGCCAGGACCTGTGGTGATGTCACGACCAGGTCATCATAATGGGCAGAGCTAAGCATGCCTTAAGGGAAAGACCCCTTGGGCTTAGCTTCACCCATTACAGTCACATGGTCGTGACATCACCACAGGTCCTGGCTATGATGTCGCCTCCCCCATGACTGAAGCCAGGGGCAAGGCAGTCGCCTCCCCCATGACTGAAGCCAGGGGCAAGGCAGTCGCCTCCCCCATGACTGAAGCCAGGGGCAAGGCAGTCGCCTCCCCCATGACTGAAGCCAGGGGCAAGGCAGTCGCCTCCCCCATGACTGAAGCCAGGGGCAAGGCAGTCGCCTCCCCCATGACTGAAGCCAGGGGCAAGGCAGTCGCCTCCCCCATGACTGAAGCCAGGGGCAAGGCAGTCGCCTCCCCCATGACTGAAGCCAGGGGCAAGGCAGTCGCCTCCCCCATGACTGAAGCCAGGTGCAAGGCAGTCGCCTCCCCCATGACTGAAGCCAGGTGCAAGGCAGTCGCCTCCCCCATGACTGAAGCCAGGTGCAAGGCAGTCGCCTCCCCCATGACTGAAGCCAGGTGCAACGCAGTCACCTCCCCCATGACTGAAGCCAGGTGCAACGCAGTCACCTCCCCCATGACTGAAGCCAGGTGTGCGTGTGTACAGTCACCTCCCCCATGACTGAAGCCAGGTGTGCGTGTGTACAGTCACCTCCTCTATGACCGATGCCAGGTCTGTGTGTGTAGTCACCTCAGCATAGAAAGTTTTTTTTTTTTAAAGATAAATATGTGGAATTTTGTCTTTAGAAAACCATGTTAGGCTGCTTTCACATCAGCGGTTTTCGCCGATCGCAGCAGTTGCGGTGAAAAAAACGCAGCTGCTGCGACTATCGCATAACCGCTGCACTTGCGGCAAGCCCCATACAAGGTCTATGCGGGCTTACAGCAGGTGCGGCAAGTGCGGTATCGGCACTTGCGGCAGCGAAAAAAAAAACCGCGGCTGTTTTTTTTTTCGCAGCCGCACCTGCCGAAACCGCACTTGCCGCATCTGCCACACACTTACCGCAAGCCCCAGAGACATTGTATGGGGCCTGCCGCAACTGTGCCGCAAGTGCAGCCGTTATGCGGTAATCGCGGCAGTTGCGTTTTTTTCACCGCAACTGCTGCGATCGGTGAAAAACGCTGATGTGAAAGGGCCCTAAGTGATTCACATTGCATCATTTAAAACACATTGGAGGCGATTTATATAACAAAATGACATGAGGGGTTCCCTTTAACTTCACATATGGCCCAAGTGTGAGAATAAGAAATGACGCACCCACAGATCCCCGCCCTGCTGCTGTCACACAAGCATGGACCATGTCTGAAGGTGAGGACACCGATAGCGGGGTATTAGTATTTTAGTCTACGTTCAGGTTAGAGAAAGAAGCAGAAACCCCCATGAGTCGCCGTGTGAGGAGAGGACGGATGATTGTCACTGCCCGCAGCGGAGGGGGCAGTGGGGCCCGGACACCAATGAGTTAAAGTTTAGATGCTGAATGTCTCCTTCCTTGTTATTCACAGCACCTTGAATATTATGGTCCCCTCAACCCCACAGATCCCAAGAACGAGGGATTGAAACACCCCAAAGGTGGCCGTGCCTCCACTCTACCCTCCTTCCATCAGTCCCATAGTGTCACGATGGTCTCTCTTACTTTGGACCTTTGTGACTGGTTTGGGGACCTCTGTCTCATTCCTGTATTGAGACTTCATATTAAACGTGTTTCTTTCCTTTGGCAGTGTAGGAGTTAATGTCAGGGAGCATTGATAGCAACAGAAACTCTCTCTCTTCCCAGGTGTGGCTACTTTGTGATCACTCTCATCCCCTTTATATGGTCACATGATCCAGCATCCCTGGTTGGTGTATAAACTCTATTCCTGGCCCGTCTACCTGAGGTGAAGGAGCTATTCCGGACAGTCAACTACTGCCAAGCTGTCTGCTGCCTAGGAGTGTGGCAGCAGGCGTGAAGTTGTTTGTGGTTCCCCTGTCTGTCTTTCCTTCTCCTCTTGTTGATTTTAGAGCAATGGTTGGGACTAGTGCTCCCGCTGGTCATCCACTATTGAGGCCTAACATCACGGCCAGTGAGGGACTAGGTATACTGCTCGGCGACGGGATGAAAGAACCCGTATAGGGACGGTAGGGAGATCAGGGCACAGCTTCCCTGTTCCCTATGAGCAGAGCCCTCTGCTGTATTTGCCTCCACCTCGGTGTCTCCCCATCGGTTCTGTGTGGTGTGCCAGACACCATTGGTTCGTGTGTCCACTGTCACGCACGGTAGCTGGACACCCCCTAGGTCCAGTGTGACATCACCACCATGAACATTATGGGCCCCCCCTCAACCCCACAGAGCCCAGACCAAGGGGCCAAAATATCCCAGAGGTGTCAATTCCTCCGCCCGTCATCCCACAGACAAGCGAGTCAGTGAGTAACATCAGGTCTCCGCCTCGACGCCCCTCCGTCACTCACCCAGCTGCCCTAGCAGGTTAATGAGGACAAAGATGGTGGCCAAGAAGTATCCGCAGCTCCACGTGGACTCGATGTAATCCCGCTGCTCGCTCCACTGGAACCACATGCGGATGCCGTCTTCCAGGAACGTGCTGATGAGGCACAGGCGGGCGACGTGCGGCAGGTACTGCTTCGTCACCCGCAGGAACTGCAGACAAAGACAAAGAGGGGTTATTGGGGTCCTACTAAATCCGGAGGGATGCAGCCATGTATACACATGCACAATCTGGGACCGGCACGCCAAGACCGGGGCCGGGAGGTTCATTCTGGCCCTGCAAGGACTGGATTCACAGGGTTAATCTAAAAAACGGAGCAGACAGGACGCGCACCCCGACCTTTACACACACCAGTAATGTCTATGGAGCAAAGTCTACACCAAAGGGGGGGGGGGGGGTGTGATATCAGGCAGCTCTGGGGCTAATGGTGCCCGAATATGCTGGAAAGCAAATCTGCAGCCCCCAACCAGTTTGGTTTGTTTACATGCAGCACACACCCACACTGCAAGAAACCACACCACAAAGGGTTAAAGTGCGGCAATGAAAGCTGAGATTCACGGTACCCAGTGAGAACATTCCAGGCCCCGACACCAGGATAGAATATAGCGGATTTAGTGTACCCCCTCACCCCCCACCAACATGTAAACAGAATGGAAAGAGTCAGCAAGGAGGGAGGGGCGATGTCGGACTCTAAAACATAGTGTAACATATCACCTGGTGGAAAGAACACAGCGAGAATTTAAAGGGGTTGTCAGAGATTGGGAAAAAAGGGGCCGAGCCGTGATATCAAACACTGGACACATCGCAATTTCACACAATCCCTTTAAGGCCCCCCACATGGTGCACATGCAGCCTGGTGTATATATATATATATGCATGACATATCAGGAACAATGTTTACTGTGCCCCTAGTGGACAGAGAAGGAAGTGCGTGTTATGTATATGAATGATGAACACTGGTGACTGCGCCCCCTAGTGGACAGAGAAGGAAGTGTGTGTTATGTATATGAATGCTGAACAAGAGTGACTGCGCCCCCTAGTGGACAGAGAGGGAAGTGCATGTTATATATATGAATGATGACCACTGGTGACTGCGCCCCTGGTGGACAGTGAGGGAAGCACATGTTACGATTAGGGATGGGTGAGCCTGAACTGGAAGGTTTGGGGTCTGTACCGTTAATCTAGTGTTCAGGCACAGATCGCGAAAGTGGACTTCCCTGGGAAAAATAGTGATTAAACATAAGTGTTATACTTTGGGGCATCCCGCCAATTGTAATTCCAGGCCACTCATTAACCTCCTGGGTGTTCACTGCTGAGGGGCACAGAGAATGGGCATCTGTGATTGTAGTAATCTGGGACCAGCCCAAACAGCCATTTATTTTACCCTCTCCAGGGCAGGGTAGATGCTAGAATATATGGGGCTTATAACAGGTTACTCCAACAGCCAATCACAGACGCCCATTCTGAGAGTGTCTGTGATTGGCTGTTGGGCCCCTCACACATATACTGTAAAAATAGATAGATTTTTTTTTTTTTTTTTTTTTTTTTAAATAAAGACGTTGCGCTCCGTGGCATTTTTGATTCTTATTGCAGATAAAGTGGGTGGCTATGGGCCGCCACCCCCGGCTGCCCTGCCTGGCAATCAAAATACAGGGAAGCACGATAATTTTTTTTATACATTTCTTTTAAATAACCAATTAAAAATGTGTGAACTTTGCCCTCTTTGATTACCAGCCAAGGTAAAATATGGGGATCTGGGGGCTGGGATTATCAGCCTGCAGCCACCCCCGCAAATGGCACATTCTTTCGTAGCGCCATTTTCAGTAACCTTACCCGGCTCTTCCATCAGTCCTGGAGGCGTTAGCATGCTGGGTAGTAATGCGGTTGATGCCAGCTATTTAATGCCTGCTGGCAACAAGCCCAAAATTCATAACATCAGGCCAACGCTAGACCCGCCCATTGTGAACCGCTTTGATTGCCAGCCAAGGTAAAGCCAGGCTGCTGGGGTGGCAGCCTGTAGCTGTCCACTTTATCTGTGCTGAGAATCAAAAAAAGAGAATTTTGTTTACGTACCGTAAATTCTTTTTTCTTTAGTCATCAATGGGAGACCCAGACAATGGGGTTTAGGGCTCTGCCCTCCGGAGGTCACACTAGGTACTACAAGTTTGTAGACACCGCCTCCTCCGCTTATAAACCCCCACCGTAGGAGACATCCTCAGTTTAGTCCATAAGCTGCGAGGAGAAATTAAACCACACCCGAAACATCGGGAAGAATGCCGTGCACAGACGGTTCAACAACCCGGCAAACACTGTCTCAACAGAGAACAGAACAAGTGCAAAATATGCAACGGAACAACTGGGTGGGTGCTGGGTCTCCCATTGATGACTAAAGAAAAAAGAATTTACGGTACGTAAACAAAATTCTCTTTTTTCTGGTCGTCATAATGGGAGACCCAGACAATGGGGATGTCCTAAAGCAATACCCCAGGGCGGGAAGAGTTCCTCAACAAGACGGATAACACATGGTTCCCTCTAAAGGTGGGCAACCGCCGCCTGGAGAACCCGCCTGCCCAAACTCGCATCCGCAGAGGCATGGGCATGCACCATATAGTGCTTAGAGAAAGTGTGCAGGCTGGACCAAGTGGCCGCCTGACACACCTGTAGAGCAGAAGCTCGATGTCGCAAGGCCCAGAGGCACCTACAGCTCTCGTAGAGTGTGCCTTCAAACCCACCGGGAGAGGCAAACCAGAAGACCGGTACGCCTCCTGAATGGGAGCCTTGATCCATCTGGCCAAGGTCGACTTCGAAGCCGCGGCCCCCCTTACAGCGACCCATCGTGAGGACAAATAAGGAATCCGAACTCCTAAAGGAGGCGGTCCTGGACACATAAATGCGTACAGCTCTCACGAGATCCAGAGTATGGAGGTCGCGCTCAACCTGATGAACGGGAGCGGGGCAAAATGATGGAAGAACGATCTCCTGGTTTAGGTGAAACGTTGAAACCACCTTCGGCAGAAATTCAGGCCGTGGACGCAACACCACCTTGTCTTGGTGAACCACCAGAAAGGGAGACTTGCACGAAAGTGCAGCCAATTCTGAGACCCGTCTCAGAGACGTAATCGCCACCAGAAAGACCACCTTCTGGGACAGACGAGAGAGAGAGACGTCTCTCAGTGGCTCAAACGGCGGTTTCTGCAGTGTCGCCAGGACCATGTTTAGGTCCCAAGGGTCCAGAGGTCGTCTATAGGGCGGGACCACCCGAGACACCCCCTGCAGAAATTGACGTACCTTCGGGAGGAGCGCCAAGCGCCTGTCAAACAACACTGAAAGTGCTGATACTTGACCTTTCAGAGAGCCAAGGGATAATCCCAACTCCAACCCCGACTGTAGGAAGGCCAACAATGTCGGGATAGACAAAGGCCACGGAGAGCGGCCACCAGAGGCACACCAGGAGAAAAAGATTTTCCACGTTCTGTGGTATATCTTCCTGGAAACAGGTTTCCTTGCCCGATTCATAGTGGCAACCACTGTAGGAGAGAAACCTCTGGATGTCAGCAGCCAGGCCTCAAGAGCCATGCAGTCAATCTGAGGGCCCTGGAATTGAGGTGGAAGAATGGGCCTTGCGCGAGAAGATCTGCGCGTTCTGGAAGAGCCCACCGGTGTCCGCCTGACAGTTGCCACAGGTCCGGGTACCAAGACCTCCTGGGCCAATCTGGAGCCACTAGAATGGCCACTCTGCATTCTGTCCTGATCTTCCACAGGACCCTGGGAATCAGAGCCAGAGGCGGAAACACATATGGCAGCTGAAAGCTGGACCAGCTCAGGATCAGGGCGTCCGCCCCCAGAGACTGGGGATCCCAAGATCTCGCCATGTATTGGGGCACCTGATGATTCAGCCGTGAGGCCATCAGATCCACGTCCGGAGTGCCCCACCTGCCGCAGATGTCCCGGAAGACGTCTGGATGTAGGGACCACTCTCCGGCGTCCATCCCCTGTCGGCTCAGATAGTCGGCCTCCCAGTTCTCGACCCCTGGGATGTGAACTGCGGAGATCAGGCAGCCGTTTTCCTCCACCCAGAGTAGAATGCGGTGGACTTCGGCGAGGGCCTGAGCACTTCTGGTCCCTCCCTGATGATTTATGTAGGCGACGGCCGTCGCATTGTCGGACTGAACCCGAATGGGCTGTCCTGACAGGAATTTCTGAAACGCCAGTAGCGCCAGATAGACCGCCTTGATCTCCAGCACGTTGATCTGCAACGCCGACTCCGACTGAGTCCAGAGGCCTTGAGCCCTGTGGTGCAAGAACACCGCCCCCCAGCCCTTCAGACTGGCGTCGGTGGTCACCACTAACCATGACGGTTTTAGGAAGGACCGGCCCTGTGACAGGTGATGTGGCTGGAGCCACCACTGTAGAGAGTCCCTGGTTGGTTGTGACAGTGTCACCAGCCGATTCAGAGAGACCGTCCTCTTGTCCCATCTGCGAAGAATCTCCAGCTGGAGAGGACGGAGGCGAAACTGTGCGAACGGCACCGCCTCTATCGCCGCTACCATGCGACCCACCAGTCTCATCAATACCCGTAGGGATGACTGTGGAGACAGAGGACATTCTGCACTCCTGATTGGATCGCAAGCTGCTTGGCTTGCGGTAGGGACACCAGGCCGAGTCCGTGTGGAAGTCCATGCCCAGATATGTCAATGACTGGGTCGGAACCAGGGTCGACTTTTGAATGTTGATAAGCCACCCGAACCGTTCCAGGGACTTCATGGTCACCTCCAGGCTCACCCGACAAAGGTCTTCCGATGGCGCCCTGACCAACAGGTCGTCCAAATAGGGTATGACGGCGTGTCCCTGCGCATGCAGGAGAGCCATCATGGAGGCCATCACCTTTGTGAACACCCGTGGTGCTGAGGCTAGCCCGAATGGCAGTGCCACAAATTGGAAGTGCTCTTCCCCCACTGCGAATCTCAACCAGCGCTGATGAGCTGGTGCAATGGGACGTGAAGGTAAGCGTCCCTGATATCGATGGACGCTAGGAAGTCTCCCTGTGACACAGCCGCGATCACTGAGCGCAGGGATTCCATGCGGAACTTCCGAACCAACACGTGACGGTTGAACAACTTGAGGTCCAAAACCGGGCGAAAAGAGCCGTCCTTCTTTGGGACAATAAAGAGGTTGGAGTAAAAACCCCTGAACCTCTCTTCCGTGGGCACGGGGACCACCACTCCGTCTCTGCGGAGTCCCTCCAACACCAGGTGAAAAGCCTGAGCCTTTTCTGGAGATGGAACCGACCGATGGAATCAATGTATTGGTTGTGACGTCAGCTCTATCCTGTAACCTCTTGAGACTACGTCTCGAACCCACTGATCTTGAATGTGAAGAAGCCACTTGTCCTGAAAGTGGGACAGGCGGCCCCCCACCTGTGGGGAGGCAGGATGAGAGAGCGAGTCATGTCGAGGCGGGCTTGGGGTGGCAGCCGCTGCCCCCGCCGGCTTCTTCTGACGACTCTTGGAACGCCACTGAGTAGCAGGCTTGCCCCCTCGGTCTGAGCGAGTGGACGCCGTTGATGACTGTGAACCGGAGCGAAAGGACCACTGCTTAGGGTTCCTTTTCACGGTGTACCGTGGCTTAGGCTTATTCTGCGGGATCTTAGACTCAGCAGAATCCTTTATCAATTTGTCCAGTTCGGTGCCAAAAAGCCTGTCACCAGCGAACGGAAGATTTTGTAAAATCTTCTTAGATGTGGCATCTGAGTCCCAAAGACGCAGCCACAACAGCCTGCGGATCGCAATTGCATTGGCCGAGGCCACAGCAGAGCGAGTGGCAGTTTCCAAAGATGCCGTCCTGGCATAGTCCGCATAGGCCCTTGTTCTCTCAGTGAGAGCCAGGACCTCTGGGCTGGACCTTGCCAGGTCAGTGATACCATCCAAGCAGGTAGTAATCGCTTGTAGGGTCCAGACCGCGGCAAAATTAGGGGCAAACGAAGACCCCACAGCCTCATAGGAAGACTTGGCGAGTTGCTCGACCTGTCTATCAGTAGCATCCTTCAACGAGGAGCTATCAGAGGCAGAAAACAAGGAGCGCGCAGCAATCCTAGTCATGGAAGCATCCACCTTGGGAGACTGCGACCATTCCTGGAGCGCCTCCTGGGGAAAGGGAAAGCGATTGTCCTTAGTTTTACGGACATAACGCCGCCCAGGATGCAACCTGGGAGCTCTAACCACCCTTCCAAAATTAGTGTGGTCCATGAAGGAGCCACTTGGTCTAGCCTCTGGCCGCAGCCATTGATAGACCTCCTTGGGTGTACAGTCACCTCCTCAGGAGGAGTGACAAGACGCAATGTCTCATTGATGGAGGACACCAGATCCTCCACCCCATCTGGAGGTTCAGACATAGACCCAAGAGTAGAACCCCCATCATCTTCCTCACCATCAGAGGAACGCTCCTCCTCAGAGAGAGTCTGGAGCTCAGGAGAAGCCTCACGGGCTCGCTTAGGGGTCTCACAGCAGAAGAAGGAGACACCCGGGGTAACTAGGAGGAGTAGCTGGGTTCTCCAGTCTCCTATGCAGTGCCTCCAGGGTTTGCGACATGGAGGACATCTGGGACAGCAGAGATTCATTGATCTTATTCTGCGTTTCCCATGGCCCTGGGATCACCTGAACCTCAGGGTATAATCCCGGATTTGCAGACTCAGTAGTAGCAGACCGGGCCTCTGGGCGTCCGCAGTTATTGCAGGACCCCTCCACCAGTGTCCCGTTGCATGTAACACAGGCACTGGAGACCACCGCCGCCTTAGCAGCATGCTTCCCAACTGAGGACATCACCACAGTGAGGGGAATATAAGCCAAAGTTCACAAACAAACCGGGAATCCCGGTGGCTTACCGACCGCAGTAAAGCGGTAGGAGGAAGCGGTGTGCGTGTGTGACCTCCGCGAGTTCCGGTCTCCCTTGTAAGTGCAGACACGCGCTGCCGTCAGATCCCAGCCGGGAAGTGAGGGAGAAGATGGCCGCCGACAGTGAAGATGTGGGCGGAGCCTGGAACACGCGGGAAGAACACACAACACGCCCAGCGGTGATGTCACCATAAGGGCTGCCTCCTCCTCCTCCAGACTGCCTCAGCAATGGAGGTGCCGGAGCCCGCAGCGCGGGAAAAGAGTGTGTAACAATACACATACACACTCAGACTGCATGTACACACAAAACACCCGCAGTCTACAGCCTCAGCCCCTGTGAAACACAGGGCGGTCAGCCAGGGAGACCCCAGCACAGGGTCACCGCCAGAACCGCGGACCCGAGGGTAACCGCGCGGTCTGAGTGTCATGACACCACAGTGACAGACACTACCCCCAGGCACACAGGAGACACACCAGGTGCCTCAGTGCCGGTCCGGTCTGTAAGCACCTTTAGGGAGGCCTCGGACGGGGGTACAGCACCAGTCCGGAGTGTAAGCACCATTTAGGGAGGCCTCGGACTGGGCTGGCTCCGTCCGGTCTGTAAGCACCATTTAGGGAGGCCTCGGACGGAGCGGAGCTGTGCAAGGCTCCAGGCTCCCCCTTACCAGAGCCTCCATGGAGGGATGGAAAGGAAAGGAGCGCGACAGCGTACCGGGAGAACACTGAAGTGTCCAGGCTAAAAGCCCTCCGGTACCTCCACCAGCGTGTTCCGCAGAGGGTGAGCGGGGAGGCTGTCGGGGGTCCCGAGCGGGACCATTTTACCTTGTCTTCATACGCCATCACGTAAGCTGTGAGAATGCAGTGAAGTGCAAGCAAAGCGTGATCCTCCGAGCACACTAAGTTTAAAACTGAGGATGTCTCCTACGGTGGGGGTTTATAAGCGGAGGAGGCGGTGTCTACAAACTTGTAGTACCTAGTGTGACCTCCGGAGGGCAGAGCCCTAAACCCCATTGTCTGGGTCTCCCATTATGACGACCAGAAAATACAGCAAAGCCCCACATCATTTTTTTTTAAACTATTTATTTTTACAGTACTATGATGTCGGTCTATGAGTGAGCAACACAACAACCAATCACAGATGCTGTTACAGAGAATGGGTATCTGTGATTGGCTGATGGGAGTAACCTGAAAACAGCCCATACATACTAGCATCTACCATGCTAGAATGTATGGACTGTTTCCAGATTACTCCCATCAGCCAATCACAGATACCCATTCTCTGTTCCGCCCTCAGCTGTGACTATCCAGAAAGTTAATGAGCGGCCCCCGGAAGTACAAGCAGCCGGACATTGGAGAGTATAATGATGCTGTTTAATCACAATCTTCTCTCTTTACAGCTCCCCAGCCCCCATCTCATAACTTTAAAGTCAGAGTTCGGGGTTTGGACTCAAGTTCGCTTTGTTTAGCCCCAAACTCGAACATCAGGGGGTTCGCCCATCACTAGTTATGATATATATGAATGAACACTGGTGACTAGGCCCCTAGTGGTCAGAGAGGGAAGCGCATGTTATATAACCACTGGCACAATCAGCCCCACTTCAGGGATGGGTCGCTCTACTTTCATCCTTTGTCTATGTATATAGACACACTCGGCATGCGGCAGGCTCTTATACTTAGCGCCGGGCGGCCTCTAACACTAACCGCTGCTGCCTGGAAGAGAAGGAGAAACCGTGAGAACGCAGCTCCAATATATGGATGGGAATTTAGAGGGGAGTCCACATTTAGAAGATCCCAACATGGTAGCAAAGAATCGGATGGGTGACATCATTAGAATACAGAGATAAACCAGTGTCTGATCTCCACCATTCATAGATAGGCCATAGTACAGGGGCTCTGTGCTCCAGGGTATACCCCCCGCCTCCCCCACACACCCTCCACTTCATGATATCCCCCCCCCCCCCCACACACACACACACACACACACTCTCCGCTCCATGATATCCCCCCCCCCCACACACACTCTCCGCTCCATGATATCCCCCCCCCCCCCACACACACTCTCCGCTCCATGATATCCCCCCCCCCCCCCACACTCTCCGCTCCATGATATCCCCCCCCCCCCCACTCTCCGCTCCATGATATCCCCCCCCCCCCCACTCTCCGCTCCATGATATCCCCCCCCCCCCCACTCTCCGCTCCATGATATCCCCCCCCCCCACACACACACACACTCTCCGCTCCATGATATCCCCCCCCCCCACACACACACTCTCCGCTCCATGATATCCCCCCCCCCCCACACACACACTCTCCGCTCCATGATATCCCCCCCCCCCCCCACACACACTCTCCGCTCCATGATATCCCCCCACACACACACTCCGCTCCATGATATCCCCCCACACACACACCACTCCGCTCCATGATATCCCCCCACACACACACTCCGCTCCATGATATCCCCCCCCCCCCACACACACACACTCTCCGCTCCATGATATCCCCCCCCCCCCCACACACACACTCTCCGCTCCATGATATCCCCCCCCCCCCCACACACACTCTCCGCTCCATGATATCCCCCCCCCCCACACACACTCCGCTCCAGGGTTCCCTCCCCCCTCTCAACCAGGATCCAGTGATCAGCTGTGATCCGCTGGGGAGGGGAACACGGTCCATCTTTGGGTGCACGGTCCTGACTCCGGCACTTTCGAGGTCGCCATCTGCCGCGCTCTATGAAGACGAGTGTCACAAAGTGTCTCATTAACGCCGTGTCCACGGGTTTCCAGGAAACCGCCATGATGAACATCTGCCGAGCGACAGCGAAGATAACGGAGTGTTAGGTTTAACCCTCGCCAGCCCTTTGCTATAAATCCGGAGATCACCGGCTGGAGAGCGTCTAAACCCCTACAATAATCGGGGCACGTTCATACCTAGCCGAAATGTTGCAGATTTACCATCCAGATTAATGCTCTGATAATCATGGTGTAATACCTTGTTAGTCCAGTAGGGGAGCTGTGGGGAGATTGAACACTTGGATTCACAGCTGATCACTGGGTCTACAAGCTGCAAAATAATTAAGGGGTATTCCTGTTCAGGTTTATGGTGCGGCGCCCCCTAGAGTTATGAAAAAAAAATAGTCACGGACGGTACCCAGCCCCCTGATTGGTCTCCAGGATGGCGGACATGAACCCCTTTGGCTCAGAGACTTCTAGAGGTGATCCGAGATCTTCAACTTCACCAATGTGGGCGGTGAGGTTCATGGTGATGGCATCTGCCACCCTTAAAACCATAGATGTGCCAGGACGTTCCCTGCCCGTGTTGTACCCCCCCCAGCACCCCCTGATGTGGTATAAATCTGCCCATATGTACAATTACTGCAAACATTTATAAGCGGGTAATTAAGTAAACCCCACAATGGGTACAGACCAGGGTCAGATGCCCACCAGTGCCACAGCCTGGCATAGGATGTAAGGAGTGCACCTTACAGGGGGCGTGAGGGTCACCATATGGACAGAAGAGCATAATGCCAATTATTAGGATGAAGAGATGCCCAGCCATGCCCATACACCATCTACAATATGGCCCTTGTGTCCAACTGATGCCCCATTGGGCACTGGACACCCACTATTAAACCCATATATGCCAATATGCTATAACCAGTGGAGCACTACACTGCTGCCAATGCTCTAAACATGGAAATACCCGGTTGGCACATTTATTTGCCCCATTTTCCTGCTCATACGGCACCTAATCATACCAGTTACCACACACTGATGTCCCAATGATGCCCATGTACTATACACCAGTCCCTGGATGCCCACTGGTGCCCGGGTAACAAACACCAACCTCTGGATAATGGTGCACAAACATGGTAGTCCTGACGTTACACACAGGTGCCCGGGCACCACAGACGCCCCTGAACACCTAGTTTGGATGCCCAGATGAACCACAGAAGAAACTTGCCAAAATATTTGCCCATTGTAACCTAAAAGCGGGCAGAGCACAATGTGGGCACAGAGAGCAGCTCATCGGCAGATGTGACAGCCGTCTGCCCGCTCGGTCTCCGCTCCTCACCCCACATCTTGGCATCTACGTCTCTGTAGCTCATGGATCAACATGCAAGAAAACGTGACCCCGGGCACAGCCGCGGTGGGTGGCATTGGCTGTATCATTAGGTCACAGTGTTAAAACGAGGAGACTGACACCCGCACGTCATCACATAGTGCCCGTCTGCAGCCAACAGTGACTAAGTGCTGGTATCCAGGACCTAGTTACAATCCAGTGCCAACCGAGCAGCGGGTATTACTGAGGTCTCAGATGTCACCATCCTCCACAGTGAGGACGGTAGCAGCACATGTGGCACTCAGATGTCAGGACAGACGTGGTGTTTACAACGTGTGCCCGGCTCTGTGCCAGTCACTAGAATGACGGGCAAAATGGGGGGTGAGAGGCCAAGTGGCATCTACTATCTGACCACTATACAATACCAGTCCCGTGCAGGCAAATGTGGTATGACAGGTGGCAGCTGTAAGGTTTCTACAGTGATGCCAACATGCCTGCAACCAGCCCCAGCCTCAGCCTCGCTCGCCCTCCAGCCTCAGCCCCAGCCTCAGCCTCGCTCTGCGGCCCCAGCCTCACTTTCTCAGTCTCTCCAACACTCAGTGCCTAGGTGGTCCCAGCTCAGGGCCCCTCCGTGCCTCCTCCTCCTCTCATGGGCCCCCTCCGTGCCTCCTCCTCCTCCCAGGGCCCCTCCATGCCTCCTCCTCCCAGGGCTCCTCCCAGGGCCCCTCCATGCCTCCTCCTCCCAGGGCCCCTCCATGCCTCCTCCTCCCAGGGCCCCTCCATGCCTCCTCCTCCCAGGGCCCCTCCATGCCTCCTCGTCCCCGGGCCCCTCCATGCCTCCTCCTCTCCGGGCCCCTCCATGCCTCCTCGTCCCCGGGCCCCTCCATGCCTCCTCCTCTCCGGGCCCCTCCATGCCTCCTCCTCTCCGGGCCCCTCCATGTGTCCCCGGGCCCCTCCATGCCTCCTCCTCTCCGGGCCCCTCCATGCCTCCTCGTCCCCGGGCCCCTCCATGCCTCCTCCTCTCCGGGCCCCTCCATGTGTCCCCGGGCCCCTCCATGCCTCCTCCTCTCCGGGCCCCTCCATGTGTCCCCGGGCCCCTCCATGCCTCGTCCCCGGGCCCCTCCATGCCTCGTCCCCGGGCCCCTCCGTGCCTCCTCCTCCCCGGGCCCCTCCGTGCCTCCTCCTCCCCGGGCCCCTCCGTGCCTCCTCCTCCCCGGGCCCCTCCGTGCCTCCTCCTCCCCGGGCCCCTCCGTGCCTCCTCCTCCCCGGGCCCCTCCGTGCCTCCTCCTCCCCGGGCCCCTCCGTGCCTCCTCCTCCCCGGGCCCCTCCGTGCCTCCTTCTCCTCTCAGGGCCCCTGCATGCCTCCTCCTCTCAGGGCCCCTCTGTGCCTCCTCCTCCCCGGGCCCCTCCATGTGTCCCCCGGGCCTCACCTGATCCGCGAAGTCCTCTGCGGTGCCCATCATGTGGTTGTTGGCCATGGTCGGTGCCGGTGTGGGGCTCGGTGTCGGCCCCTCCTCCGGCGGCAGCTGCTACTCCCCGGCCTCCGCCTGCTGCTGCCACGTAGGACAAGCCTTAAAGGACCGAACACAGGAGGCGGAGAAAGCCGGAGAGGAAGAGGAGGAGCCGGCGGGCACAGGGACCCGGCAACTGAGGGACAGGCGAGACCACTGCGGGAGAGGGGGACACAGGACTGTACCACAGGAGAAGGGGGGACACAGGGGCTGTACCACAGGAGAGGGGTAGATACAGGGGCTGTACCACAGGAGAGGGGGGGGACACAGGGGATATACCACAGGAGAGGGGGGGACACAGGGGATATACCACAGGAGAGGGGGAGATACAGGGGCTGTACCACAGGAGAGGGGTAGATACAGGGGCTGTACCACAGGAGAAGAGGGGACACAGGGGCTGTACCACAGGAGTGGGGGGGGGCACAGGGGCAGGACCACAGGACAAGAGGGGGGGGGACACAGGGGCTGTACACAGGGGGGGGGCACGGAATAGGCAGGAGGGGGGGACACAGGGGATATAGCACAGGAGAGGGGGGACACAGGGGCATAGACCACAGGAGGGGGGGGAACAGGGGCAGACCACAGGAGGGGGGGGAACAGGGGATATACCACAGGAGAGGGGGACACAGGGGATATACCACAGGAGAGGGGAGACACAGGGGATATACCACAGGAGAGGGGGAGATACAGGGGCTGCACCACAGGAGAGGGGGAGATACAGGGGCTGCACCACAGGAGAGGGGGGAGATACAGGGGCTGCACCACAGGAGAGGGGGGAGACACAGGGGCAGGACCACAGGAGAGGGGGGGACACAGGGGCTCTACCACAGGAGAGGGGGGACACAGGGGATATACCACAGGAGAGGGGAGAACAGGGGATTACCACAGGAGAGGGGGAGATACAGGGGCTGCACCACAGGAGAGGGGGAGATACAGGGGCTGCACCACAGGAGAGGGGGAGATACAGGGGCTGCACCACAGGAGAGGGGGGAGACACAGGGGCCAGACCACAGGAGAGGGGGGGGCACAGGGGCTGTACCACAGGAGAAGGGAAGGGGGGGAGGACACAGGGGCTGTACCACAGGAGAGGGGGTAGATACAGGGGCTGTACCACAGGAGAGGGGGAAACAGGGGCTGCACCACAGGAGAGGGGGAGACACAGGGGCTGTACCACAGGGAGAGGGGAGACACAGGGGCTGCACCACAGGAGAGGGGGAGACACAGGGGCTGCACCACAGGAGAGGGGGAGACACAGGGGCTGCACCACAGGAGAGGGGGAGACACAGGGGCTGACCACAGAGAGAGGGGAGACACAGGGGCTGCACCACAGGAGAGGGGGGAGACACAGGGGCAGACCACAGAAGGAGAAAGGGGGGGAGAACACAGGGGCTGTACCACAGGAGAAGGGGGGAGGACACAGGGGCAGTACCACAGGAGAAGGGGGTAGATACAGGGGCTGTACCACAAGGGAGGAGGGGGGAGACACAGGGGCTGTACCACAGGAGAAGGGGGGAGACACAGGGGCTGTACCACAGGAGAGGGGGGAAGGGGACACAGGGCTGTACCACAGAAGAAGGGGTAGATACAGGGGCTGTACCACAGGAGAGGGGTAGATACAGGGGCTGTACCACAGGAGGAGGGGAGACACAGGGGCTGTACCACAGGAGTGGGGGGAGACACATGGGCTGTACTACAGGAGAAGGGGAGGACACAGGGGCTGTACCACAGGAGAAGGGGGGGAGACACAGGGGCTGTACCACAGGAGAGGGGGGGGGGTACAAGGGGCTGTACCACAAGGAGAAAGGGGGGGAAGACAGAGGGGCTGTACCACAGGAGAGGGGGATCACAGGGCTGTACCACGGAGAGGGGGGGGGGGGACACAGGGGCTGTACCACAGGAGAGGGGTGAGACACAGGGGCTGTACCACAGGAGAGGGGTAGATACAGGGCAGGGCCACAGGAGGAGGGGTAGATACAGGGCTGTACCCAGGAAAGGGGTAGATACAGGGGCTGTACCACGGGAGAGGGGGAGACACATGGGGCTGTACCACAGGAGAGGGGGTAGACACAGGGCTGTACGCAGGAGAGGGGTAGATACAGGACATGTACTCAGATAGTGGGGGAGGATACAGGCTGTACCGCATAGTGAGGGGGACTTACAGGGCTTACCACAGTATGAGGGGTGTACTGGCACTGACCCCAGGAGGGGTAGAACAGGACTGTACTACAGTAGAGGGTGAGGTACTCACAAGCTCTCTGTATTAGTGGGTGCAGGACTCACAGGCTCTCTGTATTAGTGGGTGCAGGACTCACAGGCTCTCTGTATTAGTGGGTGCAGGACTCACAGGCTCTCTGTATTAGTGGGTGCAGGACTCACAAGGCTCTTGTATTAGTGGGTGCAGGACTCACAGGCTCTGTGTATTAGTGGGTGCAGGACTCACAGGCTCTGTGTATTAGTGTGTGCAGGACTCACAGGCTCTCTATTAGTGGGTGCAGGACTCACAGGCTCTTATTAGTGGTGCAGGACTCACAGGCTCTCTGTATTAGTGGGTGCGGACTCACAGGCTCTCTATATTAGTGGGTGCAGGACTCACAGGCTCTCTTATTAGTGGGTGCAGGACTCACAGGCTGCTCTGTATTAGTGGGTGCAGGACTCACAGGCTCTCAGTATTAGTGGGTGCAGGACTCACAGGCTCTCTATATTAGTGGGTGCAGGACTCACAGGCTCTCTGTATTAGTGGGTGCAGGACTCACAGGCTCTCTGTATTAGTGGGTGCAGGACTCACAGGCTCTCTGTATTAGTGGGTGCAGGACTCACAGGCTCTCTGTATTAGTGGGTGCAGGACTCACAGGCTCTCTGTATTAGTGGGTGCAGGACTCACAAGCTCTCTATTAGTGGGTGCTGGACTCACAGGCTCTCTGTATTAGTGGGTGCAGGACTCACAGGCTCTGTGTATTAGTGGGTGCAGGACTCACAGGCTCTGTGTATTAGTGGGTGCAGGACTCACAGGCTCTCTATTAGTGGGTGCAGGACTCACAGGCTCTCTATTAGTGGGTGCAGGACTCACAGGCTCTTGTATTAGTGGGTGCAGGACTCACAGGCTCTGTGTATTAGTGTGTGCAGGACTCACAGGCTCTGTGTATTAGTGGGTGCAGGACTCACAGGCTCTGTGTATTAGTGGGTGCAGGACTCACAGGCTCTCTATTAGTGGGTGCAGGACTCACAGGCTCTCTATATTAGTGGGTGCAGGACTCACAGGCTCTCTATATTATGTGGGTGCAGGACTCACAGGCTCTCTGTATTAGTGGGTGCAGGACTCACAGGCTCTCTGTATTAGTGGGTGCAGGACTCACAGGCTCTCTGTATTAGTGGGTGCAGGACTTACAGGCTCTCTGTATTAGTGGGTGGAGGACTCACAGGCTCTCTGTATTAGTGGGTGCAGGACTCACAGGCTCTCTGTATTAGTGGGTGCAGGACTCACAGGCTCTCTGTATTAGTGGGTGCAGGACTCACAGGCTCTCTGTATTAGTGGGTGCAGGACTCACAGGCTCTCTGTATTAGTGGGTGCAGGACTCACAGGCTCTCTGTATTAGTGGGTGCAGGACTCACAGGCTCTCTGTATTAGTGGGTGCAGGACTCACAGGCTCTCTGTATTAGTGGGTGCAGGACTTACAGGCTCTCTCTATTAGTGGGTGCAGGACTCACAGGCTCTCTGTATTAGTGGGTGCAGGACTCACAGGCTCTCTGTATTAGTGGGTGCAGGACTCACAGGCTCTCTGTATTAGTGGGTGCAGGACTTACAGGCTCTCTGTATTAGTGGGTGCAGGACTCACAGGCTCTGTGTATTAGTGTGTGCAGGACTCACAGGCTCTGTGTATTAGTGGGTGCAGGACTCACAGGCTCTCTGTATTAGTGGGTGCAGGACTCACAGGCTCTCTGTATTAGTGGGTGCAGGACTCACAAGCTCTCTATTAGTGGGTGCTGGACTCACAGGCTCTCTGTATTAGTGGGTGCAGGACTCACAGGCTCTGTGTATTAGTGTGTGCAGGACTCACAGGCTCTCTATTAGTGGGTGCAGGACTCACAGGCTCTTATTAGTGTGTGCAGGACTCACAGGCTCTCTATATTAGTGGGTGCAGGACTCACAGGCTCTCTGTATTAGTGGGTGCAGGACTCACAGGCTCTCTGTATTAGTGGGTGCAGGACTCACAGGCTCTCTGTATTAGTGGGTGCAGGACTCACAGGCTCTCTGTATTAGTGGGTGCAGGACTCACAGGCTCTGTGTATTAGTGGGTGCAGGACTCACAGGCTCTGTGTATTAGTGGGTGCAGGTCTCACAGGCTCTCTGTAGTAGTGGGTGCAGGACTCACAGGCTCTCTGTATTAGTGGGTGCAGGACTCACAGGCTCTCTGTATTAGTGGTGCAGGACTCACAGGCTCTCTGTATTAGTGGGTGCAGGACTCATAGGCTCTCTGTATTAGTGGGTGCAGGACTCACAAGCTCTCTATTAGTGGGTGCAGGACTCACAAGCTCTCTGTATTAGTGGGTGCAGGACTCACAGGCTCTCTATTAGTGGGTGCAGGACTCACAGGCTCTGTGTATTAGTGGGTGCAGGACTCACAGGCTCTCAGTATTAGTGTGTGCAGGACTCACAGGCTCTCAGTATTAGTGGGTGGAGGGTCAGGCTCTGTGTATTAGTGGGTGCAGGACTCACAGGCTCTGTGTATTAGTGGGTGCAGGACTCACAGCTCTGTGTATTAGTGGGTGCAGGACTCACAGGCTCTCTATTAGTGGGTGCAGGACTCACAAGCTCTCTATTAGTGGGTGCAGGACTCACAGGCTCTGTGTATTAGTGGGTGCAGGACTCACAGGCTCTTATTAGTGGGTGCAGGACTCACAGGCTCTCTGTAGTAGTGGGTGCAGGACTCACAGGCTCTCTGTATTAGTGGGTGCAGGACTCACAGGCATTAGTGGGTGCAGGACTCACAGCTCTCGTATTAGTGGGTGCAGGACTCACAGGCTCTCGTATTAGTGGTGCAGGACTCACAGGCTCTCTATTAGTGGGTGCAGGATCACAGGCTCTCTGTATTAGTGGGTGCAGGACTCACAGGCTCTCTGTATTAGTGGGTGCAGGACTCACAGGCTCTCGTATTAGTGGGTGCAGGTCAGGCTCTGTATTAGTGGGTGCGGACTCACAGGCTCTTTATTAGTGGGTGCAGGACTCACAGGCTTCTTATTAGTGGTGCAGGACTCACAGGCTCTCTATTAGTGGTGCAGGACTCACAGGCTCTCATATTAGTGGGTGAGGATACAGGCTCTTGTATTAGTGGGTGCAGGACTCACAGGCTCTTGTATTAGTGGGTGCAGGACTCACAGGCTCTTGTATTAGTGGGTGCAGGACTCACAGGCTCTCTATTAGTGGGTGCAGACTCACAGGCTCTCTATTAGTGGGTGGGTCAAGGTCTTGTATTAGTGGGTGCAGACTCACAGGCTCTCTGTATTAGTGGGTGCAGGACTCACAGGCTCTCTGTATTAGTGGGTGCAGGACTCACAGGCTCTCTATTAGTGGGTGCAGGACTCACAGGCTCTCTATTAGTGGGTGCAGGACTCACAGGCTCTGTGTATTAGTGGGTGCAGGACTCACAGGCTCTCTATTAGTGGGTGCAGGACTCACAGGCTCCCTGTATTAGTGGGTGCAGGACTCACAGGCTCTCTGTATTAGTGGGTGCAGGACTCACAGGCTCTCAGTATTAGTGGGTGGAGGGTGCAGGACTCTGTGTATTAGTGGGTGCAGGACTCACAGGCTCTGTGTATTAGTGGGTGCAGGACTCACAGGCTCTCTGTATTAGTGTGTGCAGGACTCACAGGCTCTGTGTATTAGTGGGTGCAGGACTCACAGGCTCTCTGTATTAGTGGGTGTAGGACTCACAGGCTCTGTGTATTAGTGGGTGCAGGACTCACAGGATCTCAGTATTAGTGGTGCAGGACTCACAGGCTCTCTGTATTAGTGGGTGCAGGACTCACAGGCTCTGTGTATTAGTGGGTGCAGGACTCACAGGCTCTGTGTATTAGTGGGTGCAGGACTCACATCCTCTCTGTATTAGTGGGTGGAGGGTGTAGGACTCACAGGCTCTCTGTATTAGTGGGTGGAGGGTGTAGGACTCTCTGTATTAGTGGGTGCAGGACTCACAGGCTCTCAGTATTAGTTGGTGCAGGACTCACAGGCTCTCTGTATTAGTGGGTGTAGGACTCACAGGCTCTGTGTATTAGTGGGTGCAGGACTCACAGGCTCTCTGTATTAGTGGGTGCAGGACTCACAGACTCTCTGTATTAGTGGGTGCAGGACTCACAGGCTCTCTGTATTAGTGGGTGCAGGACTCACAGGCCTTTTTCTATAGGCTAAAATAAACTTAGTCCCCCCTAGGCTCCAGGGCCTGGGTGAGATTGTAATCCCTGCATCTGTTGTACTTACGCCCCTGGCTCCATCTATCTCTGTATCTATACCTATGTATCCCTGTATCTATCCCTCCATCACTCTATCCCTCTATCTATCTATCCTTGTATTTATATCTTATCTATCCCTCCATCACTCTATCCCTCTATCTATCTATCTTCTAGTGAGACCCACAAGCTCAGTAGTCATACTGGACCCAGTTTTTATACACAGATTATGTGGAGCCCCAGTGTCACGGGTGGCACGGATGACAGGGTGGAGGCCACGCGCAGACGATCCCAGCGGGTGGCCCACCAGCCATAATGGGGGAGGATGGTCCGTCTCTTTCAGGGGCATTTACCTTCTGTGTAGATGGAGAGAGGGTGTGATGGGATCTCGCTGTTATGGGGGGACGGCTGTGGAGGTCTTGTGCTCGGTCTGGTTTTATCCACCAATATGGTGGGTCACTAGGACCCAGCAGACTCCTTCCACCTTTATAAGGAGTTTCATTGCCCTTCCTCGGTGCAGGTGATATTTCCTTGTGGACTCTTTATCCTTGCTCCAGCAGAAGCTGAGGTTGTGAGCTCGCTGTGGTCTGCTGAAAGATAAGTGTTTCTTTTCCCAAATGTCTGTCTTCCCTGGTGTTTGTCTTTAGTTGTTAGTGGAGGGGTCTAGTGAACCTCTCCATCTGATCCTTAGATAAGATAGTGCTAGGATCAGAGAGGGACGAGGTTCGTGGTCGGCGACAGTTGAGGAGACTGTATAGGGACGTTAGGGCAGACAGGGTCAGCTCTAGGAAGTCTAGGGGTCACCCTCTCCTTCTTGTGCCCTTAGCGTTAGGGACTCCTTATTCCCCCCCCCCCCCCGTCGTTATCCTACGCTGGGTGTCTTCCCCACTCCCAGCGTGACACCCAGGCCCTGGGGTACTCTGGTATCGGGCTCGGTGGGTGTTCTCACGGGGATGTCACGGGTGGCTGCAAGTGGATGCCAGGTGGTATGGAGGTGCCCGTGGTGTACCTTAGTTGATGAACCCGTGTCCTTTCTTCCCCGCCTAGGATGAGTTATTACCCAATGGCTCCTTGTAGGTAGTATTGGGGGTCCTCTCCCTCGTGGTGAGGAAGCAGGCAGACCGCTCCGTCTGGCAGGGTGCTGTGGCGATATACGGACAGCAGCCGGGTGATGTCTGCAGAGCAGGACTCTGGCCGTATCCTTGGATCTGGAGTTCCCGTGGTGGACTGGGGAATTCCCTGGAGTGTGGGCGCTCCACGCTGGGGTTCCCCCTGTCTCTCTAGGGCCCAGACTCCGCACGTCAGGCACCCTCTCTCAGGATCCCCTCGGGATCACCCTGGAGCTGTCCTGTTACACCTCCCAACTCGCTCCACACTCCTCCTCGACTCCTTATTAACTCCAACTAACTCCCCCTAGAGGTGACTATATCCCCCTCCTGGATAACCTCCCACCACTGCTCTAATGTGGGAGTGCAGATATGGGTCCCCCCCACCAGCCCAGCATCCATACACTGAGATATCACTGTCCTTATACACAGATTACACAGCACTGTACACTGAGATATCACTGTCCTTATACACAGATTACACAGCACTGTACACTGAGATATCACTGTCCTTATACACAGATTACACAGCACTGTACACTGAGATATCACTGTCCTTATACCCAGATTACACAGCACTGTACACTGAGGTATCACTGTCCTTATACACAGATTACACAGCACTGTACACTGAGATATCACTGTCCTTATACACAGATTACACAGCACTGTACACTGAGATATCACTGTCCTTATACACAGATTACACAGCACTGTACACTGAGATATCACTGTCCTTATACACAGATTACACAGACCAGCACTGTACGCTGAGATATCACTGCCCTTATACACAGATCACACAGCACTGTACACTGAGATATCACTGTCCTTATACACAGATTACACAGCACTGTACACTGAGATATCACTGTCCTTATACACAGATTACACAGCACTGTACACTGAGATATCACTGTCCTTATACACAGATTACACAGCACTGTACACTGAGATATCACTGTCCTTATACCCAGATTACACAGCACTGTACACTGAGGTATCACTGTCCTTATACACAGATTACACAGCACTGTACACTGAGATATCACTGTCCTTATACACAGATTACACAGCACTGTACACTGAGGTATCGCTGTCCTTATACACAGATTACACAGCCCAGCGCTGTACACTGAGATATCACTGTCCTTATACACAGATTACACAGCACTGTACACTGAGATATCACTGTCCTTATACACAGATTACACAGCACTGTACACTGAGATATCACTGTCCTTATACCCAGATTACACAGCACTGTACACTGAGGTATCACTGTCCTTATACACAGATTACACAGCACTGTACACTGAGATATCACTGTCCTTATACACAGATTACACAGCACTGTACACTGAGATATCACTGTCCTTATACACAGATTACACAGCACTGTACACTGAGATATCACTGTCCTTATACACAGATTACACAGCACTGTACACTGAGATATCACTGTCCTTATACACAGATTACACAGCACTGTACACTGAGATATCACTGTCCTTATACACAGATTACACAGCACTGTACACTGAGATATCACTGTCCTTATACACAGATTACACAGCACTGTACACTGAGATATCACTGTCCTTATACACAGATTACACAGCACTGTACACTGAGATATCACTGTCCTTATACACAGATTACACAGCACTGTACACTGAGATATCACTGTCCTTATACACAGATTACACAAGCACTGTACACTGAGATATCACTGTCCTTATACACAGATTACACAGCACTGTACACTGAGATATCACTGTCCTTATACACAGGTTACACAGCACTGTACACTGAGATATCACTGTCCTTATACACAGATTACACAGCACTGTACACTGAGATATCACTGTCCTTATACACAGATTACACAGCACTGTACACTGAGATATCACTGTCCTTATACACAGATTACACAGCACTGTACACTGAGATATCACTGTCCTTATACACAGATTACACAGCACTGTACACTGAGATATCACTGTCCTTATACACAGATTACACAGCACTGTACAGAGAGATATCACTGTCCTTATACACAGATTACACAGCACTGTACAGAGAGATATCACTGTCCTTATACACAGATTACACAGCACTGTACAGAGAGATATCACTGTCCTTATACACAGATTACACAGCACTGTACAGAGAGATATCACTGTCCTTATACACAGATTACACAGCACTGTACACTGAGATATCACTGTCCTTATACACAGGTTACACAGCACTGTACACTGAGATATCACTGTCCTTATACACAGGTTACACAGCACTGTACACTGAGATATCACTGTCCTTATACACAGATTACACAGCACTGTACACTGAGATATCACTGTCCTTATACACAGATTACACAGCACTGTACACTGAGATATCACTGTCCTTATACACAGATTACACAGCACTGTACACTGAGATATCACTGTCCTTATACACAGATTACACAGCACTGTACACTGAGATATCACTGTCCTTATACACAGATTACACAGCACTGTACACTGAGATATCACTGTCCTTATACACAGATTACACAGCACTGTACACTGAGATATCACTGTCCTTATACACAGATTACACAGCACTGTACACTGAGATATCACTGTCCTTATACACAGATTACACAGCACTGTACACTGAGATATCACTGTCCTTATACACAGATTACACAGCACTGTACAGAGAGATATCACTGTCCTTATACACAGATTACACAGCACTGTACACTGAGATATCACTGTCCTTATACACAGATTACACAGCACTGTACAGAGAGATATCACTGTCCTTATACACAGATTACACAGCACTGTACAGAGAGATATCACTGTCCTTATACACAGATTACAACAGCACTGTACACTGAGATATCACTGTCCTTATACACAGATTACACAGCACTGTACACTGAGATATCACTGTCCTTATACACAGATTACACAGCACTGTACGCTGAGATATCACTGTCCTTATACACAGATTACACAGCACTGTACGCTGAGATATCACTGTCTTTATACACAGGTTACACAGCACTGTACGCTGAGATATCACTGTCCTTATACACAGGTTACACAGCACTGTACGCTGAGATATCACTGTCCTTATACACAGGTTACACAGCACTGTACGCTGAGATATCACTGCCCTTATACACAGATTACACAGCACTGTACGCTGAGATATCACTGTCCTTATACACAGATTACACAGCACTGTACACTGAGATATCACTGTCCTTATACACAGATTACACAGCACTGTACACTGAGATATCACTGTCCTTATACACAGATTACACAGCACTGTACACTGAGATATCACTGTCCTTATACACAGATTACACAGCACTGTACACTGAGATATCACTGTCTTTATACACAGGTTACACAGCACTGTACACTGAGATATCACTGTCCTTATACACAGATTACACAGCACTGTACACTGAGATATCACTGTCTTTATACACAGGTTACACAGCACTGTACACTGAGATATCACTGTCCTTATACACAGATTACACAGCACTGTACACTGAGATATCACTGTCCTTCTACACAGATTACACAGCACTGTACACTGAGATATCACTGTCCTTATACACAGATTACACAGCACTGTACACTGAGATATCACTGTCCTTATACACAGGTTACACAGCACTGTACACTGAGATATCACTGTCCTTATACACAGATTACACAGCACTGTACACTGAGATATCACTGTCCTTATACACAGATTACACAGCACTGTACACTGAGATATCACTGTCCTTATACACAGATTACACAGCACTGTACACTGAGATATCACTGTCCTTATACACAGATTACACAGCACTGTACACTGAGATATCACTGTCCTTATACACAGATTACACAGCACTGTACACTGAGATATCACTGTCCTTATACACAGATTACACAGCACTGTACACTGAGTATCGCTGTCCTTATACACAGATTACACAGCCCAGCACTGTACACTGAGATATCACTGTCCTTATACACAGATTACACAGCACTGTACACTGAGATATCACTGTCCTTATACACAGATTACACAGCACTGTACACTGAGATATCACTGTCCTTATACACAGATTACACAGCACTGTACACTGAGATATCACTGTCCTTATACACAGATTACACAGCACTGTACACTGAGATATCACTGTCCTTATACACAGATTACACAGCACTGTACGCTGAGATATCACTGTCCTTATACACAGATTACACAGCACTGTACGCTGAGATATCACTGTCCTTATACACAGATTACACAGCACTGTACACTGAGATATCACTGTCCTTATACACAGATTACACAGCACTGTACACTGAGATATCACTGTCCTTATACACAGGTTACACAGCACTGTACACTGAGATATCACTGTCCTTATACACAGATTACACAGCACTGTACACTGAGATATCACTGTCCTTATACACAGATTACACAGCACTGTACACTGAGATATCACTGTCCTTATACACAGATTACACAGCACTGTACACTGAGATATCACTGTCCTTATACACAGATTACACAGCACTGTACACTGAGATATCACTGTCCTTATACACAGATCACACAGCACTGTACAGAGAGATATCACTGTCCTTATACACAGATTACACAGCACTGTACACTGAGATATCACTGTCCTTATGCACAGATTACACAGCACTGTACACTGAGATATCACTGTCCTTATGCACAGATTACACAGCACTGTACACTGAGATATCACTGTCCTTATACACAGATTACACAGCACTGTACACTGAGATATCACTGTCCTTATACACAGATTACACAGCACTGTACACTGAGATATCACTGTCCTTATACACAGATTACACAGCACTGTACCTGAGATATCACTGTCCTTATACACAGATTACACAGCACTGTACACTGAGATATCACTGTCCTTATACACAGATTACACAGCACTGTACACTGAGATATCACTGTCCTTATACACAGTTACACAGCACTGTACACTGAGATATCACTGTCCTTATACACAGATTACACAGCACTGTACACTGAGATATCACTGTCCTTATACACAGATTACACAGCACTGTACACTGAGATATCACTGTCCTTATACACAGATTACACAGCACTGTACACTGAGATATCACTGTCCTTATACACAGATTACACAGCACTGTACACTGAGATATCACTGTCCTTATACACAGATTACACAGCACTGTACACTGAGATATCACTGTCCTTATACACAGATTACACAGCACTGTACACTGAGATATCACTGTCCTTATCACAGATTACACAGCACTGTACACTGAGATATCACTGTCCTTATCACAGATTACACAGCACTGTACACTGAGATATCACTGTCCTTATACACAGATTACACAGCACTGTACACTGAGATATCACTGTCCTTATACACAGATTACACAGCACTGTACACTGAGATATCACGTCTTTACACAGATTACACAGCCTGTACCTGAGATATCACTGTCCTTATACCAGTTACACGCACTGTACCTGAGATATCACTGTCCTTATACACAGATTACACAGCACTGTACTGAGATATCACTGTCCTTATACACAGATTACAAGCACTGTACATGAGATATCACTGTCCTTATACACAGATTAACAGCACTGTACACTGAGATATCACTGTCCTTATACCAGTTACACACACTGTACATGAGATATCACGTCCTATACACAGATTACACAGCACTGTACACGAGATATCATGTCCTTATCAAGATTACACAGCACTGTACACTGAGATATCACTGTCCTTATACAGATTACACAGCACTGTACACTGAATATCACTGTCTTATACACGATTACACAGCATGTAACTGAGATATCATGTCCTTATACACAGATACACAGCATGTACAAGGATATCACTGTCCTTACACGATTACACAGCACTGTACACTGAGATATCACTGTCCTTATCACAGATTACACAGCACTGTACATGAGATATCACTGTCTTATCACAGATTACACAGCATGTACAGAGATATCACTGTCTTATCACAGATTACACAGCACGTACACTGAGATATCACTGTCCTTATACCAGTTACACAGCACTGTACACTGAGATATCACTGTCCTTATAACAGATTACACAGCATGTACACTGAGATATCACTGTCCTAACACAGATACACAGCACTGTACACTGAGATATCACTGTCCTTATACACAGATTACACAGCATGTACACTGAGATATCATGTCTTATACACAGATTAACAGCACTGTACACTGAGATACACGTCCTTATACAAGTTACCAGCACTGACACTGAGTATCACTGTCCTTATAACAGATCACAGCCTGTACAGAGATACCTGTCCTATACCAGATTACAAGCATGTAACTGAGATATCACGTCTTATACACAGATTACACAGCATGTACTGAGATATCAGTCCTATACAAGATTACACGACTGTACCTGAGATATCACGTCTTATACACAGTTACCAGCACTGTACCTGAGATATCACTGTCTTAAAGATACCAGATGTACTAGTATCATGTTTTTACAAGTCAGATTACTGATATCACTGTCCTTAACAGTACCAGACACTGAATACTCCTAAACGATAAGCACTGTACCTGAGAATACTTCTATACACAGATTAACAGCATGTCTGAGTTCCTGCTATACCAGTCACGCACTGTACCTGAATATACTGTCTATCAAGTTACACAGCACTGTACATGAACATGTCTTTACACAGATTAACAGCACTGTACAGATATATTCCTACAATACACAGCCTGTACATGAATATCACTGTCTATAACAGATTACACAGCTGTATAGTATCATCCTTAACAATCCAGCACTGTAACTGAGATACCGTTTACAGTACCGCAGACAGAGATATCTTCTTTACAAGATACAAGCACTGTACTGAGTCTGTCTACACAGTACGCATGACGGATATCTGTCCTTTCACGTTAAAGCACTGTACATGAGATCGTCCTTACAAGATTAACACACGTACATGAGATATGTCTATACACAATAACACATGTACACGAAATCACTGTCTATACAAATACACGCAGCCGGATATCAGCTTAACATACACACCTGTAATACTGTCTTTAAATTACACAGCTGTACTGAATACCTCTTTACCAATTACAAGCACTTACACTGGTATCACTGCCTTTACACAGTTACGCATGAGAGAATCTGTCCTTAAACGTACACTGATGAGTCTGTCTATCAGATACACAGCACTGTACTGAGATCGTCTTAACAGTACATGTCATGGTATCACGTCTTTACAAATTACACGCAGTAACTGAAACATGTCTTACACGTACGCATGACTGGAATCTGTCTTATACGATTAAGAGAATTTGTCTTTACACAGATTACACAGCATTCGAGATACCTGCTTATCCAGATACAACGTCGTGATACAGCTTCACAGATACCATGTACTGATACACTGTCTTATACAATTAACAGCACTGTCATGAGATATCAGTCTTACAAGTTACACAGAGTACAGAGATATCACTGCCTATACAGATTACCGAGTACTGAGTATATTCCTTACCAGATTACACGATGTCCGATTCAGTCTTAAAAGTTCACAGCCTACCTGAGTTCAGTCTTACACAATACACAGCACGTCAGAGTATCAGTCTTACACGTACACAGCACTGTACAGAGACACTGTCCTATCACAGATAACAGCACTGTACGGATTGTCTTATCAGATAACCACTACATGAGTTCCTGTCTTATACAATACCCTGTCTGAGTATCACTGTCTATAAAGATTCACGATGTATGAGATATCCTGTCTAACGATCACAGCAGTACTGAGATATCATGTCTTCAATACACGAGATGGATATCTGTCTTACATACACCATGTACCTGAGATCCTTACAGTACCGCACTGTACTGAGTATACTCCTTAACAAGATTACACGCAGTACCTGAGATATCCTGTCCTTACAGATTAACAGCACTGTACATGATCTGCTTACACAATTACAAGCAGTACAGATACACTGTCCTAATACACATGTCCTGAGTATCCTGTCCTTTACAGATTACCAGCACGTACCGAGTATCCGTCTTTACACAATACACAGACTGACAGAGTTCATTACACTGAGATATCACTGTCCTTATACACAGATTACACAGCACTGTACACTGAGATATCACTGTCCTTATACACAGATTACACAGCACTGTACACTGAGATATCACTGTCCTTATACACAGATTACACAGCACTGTACACTGAGATATCACTGTCCTTATACACAGATTACACAGCCACTGTACACTGAGATATCACTGTCCTTATACACAGATTACACAGCACTGTACACTGAGATATCACTGTCCTTATCACAGATTACACAGCACTGTACACTGAGATATCACTGTCCTTATACACAGATTACACAGCACTGTACACTGAGATATCACTGTCCTTTTTTTTTTTTTTTAAAAAAAAAAAAAAAAAAAAAGCACTGTACACTGAGAAATCACTGTCCTTATACACAGATTACACAGCACTGTACACTGAGATATCACTGTCCTTATACACAGATTACACAGCACTGTACACTGAGATATCACTGTCCTTATACACAGATTACACAGCACTGTACACTGAGATATCACTGTCCTTATACACAGATTACACAGCACTGTACACTGAGATATCACTGTCCTTATACACAGATTACACAGCACTGTACACTGAGATATCACTGTCCTTATACACAGATTACACAGCACTGTACACTGAGATATCACTGTCCTTATACACAGATTACACAGCACTGTACACTGAGATATCACTGTCCTTATACAACAGATTACAACAGCACTGTACACTGAGATATCACTGTCCTTATACACAGATTACACAGCACTGTACACTGAGATATCACTGTCCTTATACACAGATTACACAGCACTGTACACTGAGATATCACTGTCCTTATACACAGATTACACAGCACTGTACACTGAGATATCACTGTCCTTATACACAGATTACACAGCACTGTACACTGAGATATCACTGTCCTTATACACAGATTACACAGCACTGTACACTGAGATATCACTGTCCTTATATACACAGATTACACAGCACTGTACACTGAGATATCACTGTCCTTATACACAGATTACACAGCACTGTACACTGAGATATCACTGTCCTTATACACAGATTACACAGCACTGTACACTGAGATATCACTGTCCTTATACACAGATTACACAGCACTGTACACTGAGATATCACTGTCCTTATACACAGATTACACAGCACTGTACACTGAGATATCACTGTCCTTATACACAGATTACACAGCACTGTACACTGAGATATCACTGTCCTTATACACAGATTACACAGCACTGTACACTGAGATATCACTGTCCTTATACACAGATTACACAGCACTGTACACTGAGATATCACTGTCCTTATACACAGATTACACAGCACTGTACACTGAGATATCACTGTCCTTATACACAGATTACACAGCACTGTACACTGAGATATCACTGTCCTTATACACAGATTACACAGCACTGTACACTGAGATATCACTGTCCTTATACACAGATTACACAGCACTGTACACTGAGATATCACTGTCCTTATACACAGATTACACAGCACTGTACACTGAGATATCACTGTCCTTATACACAGATTACACAGCACTGTACACTGAGATATCACTGTCCTTATACACAGATTACACAGCACTGTACACTGAGATATCACTGTCCTTATACACAGATTACACAGCACTGTACACTGAGATATCACTGTCCTTATACACAGATTACACAGCACTGTACACTGAGATATCACTGTCCTTATACACAGATTACACAGCACTGTACACTGAGATATCACTGTCCTTATACACAGATTACACAGCACTGTACACTGAGATATCACTGTCCTTATACACAGATTACACAGCACTGTACACTGAGATATCACTGTCCTTATACACAGATTACACAGCACTGTACACTGAGATATCACTGTCCTTAT
Source organism: Allobates femoralis (assembly GCA_033576535.1). NCBI lineage: Eukaryota > Metazoa > Chordata > Amphibia > Anura > Aromobatidae > Allobates > Allobates femoralis. Next base: position 14,104,743 of record JARQOC010000008.1, read on the forward strand.
ACACAGATTACACAGCACTGTACACTGAGATATCACTGTCCTTATACACAGATTACACAGCACTGTACACTGAGATATCACTGTCCTTATACACAGATTACACAGCACTGTACACTGAGATATCACTGTCCTTATACACAGATTACACAGCACTGTACACTGAGGTATCACTGTCCTTATACACAGATTACACAGCACTGTACACTGAGATATCACTGTCCTTATACACAGATTACACAGCACTGTACACTGAGATATCACTGTCCTTATACACAGATTACACAGCCCAGCACTGTACACTGAGATATCACTGTCCTTATACACAGATTACACAGCACTGTACACTGAGATATCACTGTCCTTATACACAGATTACACAGCACTGTACACTGAGATATCACTGTCCTTATACACAGATTACACAGCACTGTACACTGAGATATCACTGTCCTTATACACAGATTACACAGCACTGCACACTGAGATATTACTGTCCTTATACACAGATTACACAGCACTGTACACTGAGGTATCACTGTCCTTATACACAGATTACACAGCACTGTACACTGAGATATCACTGTCCTTATACACAGATTACACAGCACTGTACACTGAGATATCACTGTCCTTATACACAGATTACACAGCCCAGCACTGTACACTGAGATATCACTGTCCTTATACACAGATTACACAGCACTGTACACTGAGATATCACTGTCCTTATACACAGATTACACAGCACTGTACACTGAGGTATCACTGTCCTTATACACAGATTACACAGCGCTGTACACTGAGATATCACTGTCCTTATACACAGATTACACAGCACTGTACACTGAGATATCACTGTCCTTATACACAGATCACACAGCACTGTACACTGAGATATCACTGTCCTTATACACAGATTACACAGCACTGTACACTGAGATATCACTGTCCTTATACACAGATTACACAGCACTGTACACTGAGATATCACTGTCCTTATACACAGATTACACAGCACTGTACACTGAGATATCACTGTCCTTATACACAGATTACACAGCACTGTACACTGAGATATCACTGTCCTTATACACAGATTACACAGCACTGTACACTGAGATATCACTGTCCTTATACACAGATTACACAGCACTGTACACTGAGATATCACTGTCCTTATACACAGATTACACAGCACTGTACACTGAGATATCACTGTCCTTATACACAGATCACACAGCCCTGTACACTGAGATATCACTGTCCTTATACACAGATTACACAGCACTGTACACTGAGATATCACTGTCCTTATACACAGATTACACAGCACTGTACACTGAGATATCACTGTCCTTATACACAGATTACACAGCCCTGTACACTGAGATATCACTGTCCTTATACACAGATTACACAGCACTGTACACTGAGATATCACTGTCCTTATACACAGATTACACAGCACTGTACACTGAGATATCACTGTCCTTATACACAGATTACACAGCCCTGTACACTGAGATATCACTGTCCTTATACACAGATTACACAGCACTGTACACTGAGATATCACTGTCCTTATACACAGGTTACACAGCACTGTACACTGAGATATCACTGTCCTTATACACAGATTACACAGCACTGTACACTGAGATATCACTGTCCTTATACACAGATTACACAGCACTGTACACTGAGATATCACTGTCCTTATACACAGATTACACAGCCCTGTACACTGAGATATCACTGTCCTTATACACAGATTACACAGCACTGTACACTGAGATATCACTGTCCTTATACACAGATTACACAGCACTGTACACTGAGATATCACTGTCCTTATACACAGATTACACAGCACTGTACACTGAGATATCACTGTCCTTATACACAGATTACACAGCACTGTACACTGAGATATCACTGTCCTTATGCACAGATTACACAGCACTGTACACTGAGATATCACTGTCCTTATACACAGATTACACAGCACTGTACACTGAGATATCACTGTCCTTATACACAGATTACACAGCACTGTACACTGAGATATCACTGTCCTTATACACAGATTACACAGCACTGCACACTGAGATATTACTGTCCTTATACACAGATTACACAGCACTGTACACTGAGATATCACTGTCCTTATACACAGATTACACAGCACTGTACACAGATATCACTGTCCTTATACACAGATTACACAGCACTGTACACTGAGATATCACTGTCCTTATACACAGATTACACAGCCCTGTACACTGAGATATCACTGTCCTTATACACAGATTACACAGCACTGTACACTGAGATATCACTGTCCTTATACACAGATTACACAGCACTGTACACTGAGATATCACTGTCCTTATACACAGATTACACAGCACTGTACACTGAGATATCACTGTCCTTATACACAGATTACACAGCACTGTACACTGAGATATCACTGTCCTTATACACAGGTTACACAGCACTGTACACTGAGATATCACTGTCTTTATACACAGGTTACACAGCACTGTACACTGAGATATCACTGTCCTTATACACAGATTACACAGCACTGTACACTGAGATATCACTGTCCTTATACACAGATTACACAGCACTGTACACTGAGATATCACTGTCCTTATACACAGATTACACAGCACTGTACACTGAGATATCACTGTCCTTATACACAGATTACACAGCACTGTACACTGAGATATCACTGTCCTTATACACAGATTACACAGCACCAAATTTCTACACCCCAGATTAATTTCACTTTCTGTACTGTATAACTAATGCGCATGCGTACAGATGAGAGCGACCTTCCCTCTATCGCGCATGCGTGCTCTCATCTTTCAGTCGGCATTCTCCAGCAATGTAACCCTGCGCTGTCCAATCAGCTCAACAGTGGGTGTGGCTTTGAACGGTTTATAGAAATCCGTCTCTGTCCAATCAGTGTTAGAGGGGTGTGGCTGTGATTTTCACTTCCACTGAGCCTGTGGCAGTTTCCATGGCAATATTCGGACGCTGTAGTACGGTGGGTGACGGAAGCCGGTGCGGCTCAAACTAAAGCACAGAATGAATAAATACAAGGTAAGACGACGCGTTTGCAGTTCGGTGTGTACGCGGTGGCGGCCCTGTGCTGTCCGGAGGTCCGGTCACCGCTCACCTCGGTATATGGTCTGTCTATGTCCTTGCAGGTGTTGGAGGTCTGGGGCGCGCGGGGGCGTTCGGGGTCACCTGTCTGGTGGAAGAGATCGAAGGACGAAGGAAATTTGCTGTTAAAAAGGTAAAATCATTATTCCATTGAAATCTGGGTGACGCCCCGGTAATCTGGATATTGGTGTGACTGTCCCTTTAAGTGATTGTCTGTGATTTACAGGTGGAATGTGAGGACGAGCAGGAGGGGAACCGCGCCCTGGAGGAGGTCAGTGCTGTATATTATTATTATTATTATTAATTTATATAGCGCCATTAGGTTCCATGGCGCTTTACATGAGGATGAGGGAGACAAGAACAAGTACACTAAATCTAGGCGATCGGGACGTACAGGTACTGGAGGGGCAGGGACCCTGTCCACGAGGGCTCACAGTCTATGAACTGCTATATACCGCTGAGGACGAGGATCATCCACTGCCGCCATGTGTCAATCATTACAGTGTGCACTGCATCAGCGTGATCTCCATGTCACGGGGGGATGGGGGGGGGGAAGAGAGCGCACTGGGGGGAGAGACAGTGCACAGGGCAAAGAAAACAGCACAGAGAGACAGACAGTGCACTGGGGGGAAATGGTGTGTGTGTGGGGGAGAGCACTTGGGGAGAGACAGTGCACTGGGCGGAGAGACAGCACATGAGGGGGAGATGGCGCACAGAGCGAAGAAAACACCACATGGGGGGGAGAGACAGCACATGGGGGGAGAGATGGCATATGGGGGGAGCACACAGGGGGAGAGGCGGCGCACGGGGCAAAGAAAACAGCACACAGGGAGAGAGACAGCAAACTGGGGGGGAAAAGACAGCACAAGAGGAGAGAGGGTGCATGGGGAAAGCACACAGAGGAAGAGAGAGCTCACTGGGGAGATACAGCACATAGGTGGGAGGCACAGCGCACATGGGAGCGAGAAATGGTGCACAGGGCAGAGAAGACAGTACAAGGGGAGAGAGGGTGTATGGGGATAGCACACGGGGGGAAAAAGACAGCACATGGGTGGGAGAGACAGTGCACAGGGCAGAGAAGACAGCACAAGGGGAGAAGGGGCACCCAGGGGGAGTACACAGGGGAAGAAAGACAGCTCGCTTGGGGGAGAGACGGCGCACAGGAGAGAAAGATGGTGCACAGTGCAGAAAAGGCAGCACAAGGGGAGAGAGGGCACATGGGGCAGAGCACACGGGGGAAACAGACAGCACACTGGGGGGGAGTGTCACTGTGTAGTGAGAATGCTGATGAGGGAATGGCAGGTATGGGCAGGGTGACCAGGGAAGACTATTCTGACCCTAGTCTAGGAACCCTGAATGGCCCTGATCCCGAAGGTATCTTTGATGGTGAGAAGGTTCGGGCCTCCAGCCTCTCCCTAACCTCTTCCTCCAGCCATACGCTATTCCCTCCTCGCCTCCCTCCACAGAACTGGGATACAGCAACTCCAAAGGAAAGGACTTCAGCAACACAAACACACAGGTCTGCACAGCACGGCTTCCAGGCATAGAGTGAAACTCTATCAGCAGCACCACCTGGTGGAAGAAAAGGCTACTTAAAGGCTAGGGGGAGGGGAGCCCAGGTGAATCAAACATTAACCCCTCAACCAGCAGTTGAACCTAATAGTGAATGCAGTTCTGGAGCACAACACAGGAGGCCAAGACCTTCACAACTATCAACCATGCAGCTCTTAAAGACAAACCACATACACAGCAGCATCCAGCAATGTCAATGCCATCTAAGCACGTGACAGGGAGAGACTGCACATGGGGGGAGAGATGGCGCACAGGGAAGAGAAGACAGCACAAGGGGGAGACAAAGCACAGGGGGAGAGAGACAACACGGGAGAAAGACTGTGCACAGGGCGGAGAAAGAGGGCACACAGGGGAGAGGGACAGCGCACAGGGGGAGAGTGCACAGGTGGGAAAGAGACAACACACAGGGAGAGATCTATAATGATAAAGTAAATGGTCATTCGTGACTTGGATTCGTCCCCTGCAGTCCGAGGGGCGGCGGTCGCCATTGTGGAGGAGTCACTCCATGGTCTCGTCATATCTTCTATACAGGCCGCGTCATTCCTGCAGCTTCAGCACCGCCATGTATGTTCCTACAGGGAGTTCTTCATCACTTGGGATCCGGAGGTCGGTATGATAGCGGTATTCTATCCTCCCTTTGGTGCATGATTATCACTCTCCGGCTGATGATGATGAATCCTCGTTTTAGGTCTCCTCCCTATTGTTTTGCCTGGTGATGGATTACTATGATGGAGGGAACCTGGAGCAAAAGGTGCAAGAATCCAGACGACAGGGGAAGATGATGAACGAGAAGGTGACGGAGAAACAGGCGGCTGTGGACTGATGACAGTGATGTGTGACCCGACATGTAGGATCGGGCTGTTGGTGTAATAGGGGAGAAGAGGTGCTGCAGCTGCTCGGTCCTCAGAGATCACATATGGGATTGTCAGCAGGACCTGTCCAAAGTGCTCAAACAGCAGCAATCAATGAGCGGGTGCAGGTCCTGAGGCCGCCCCATACACCATCACATACCAGGACATGCTGGGAGTTGTAGTGACCTGTGATCATATAATTTTCCTTATTTTTCTTCCTTTCCTGCAGATCATTCAGAGATTTCTCGGTCAGATGATCGATGCTTTAATCTACATTCACAATCAGTGCGGCCCGCACAGGTACGTCCTGCTGCATTGTGGGATGTGGGGAGTCCCGAGGGGTCATCTCCACCTTTCACACTGACTTCCGCCACCATTAGGATATGTTCACATGTTGCATTTTTTTCTGCTCTCTTGGTGGTGACAAAGCTGCTTCCAAAAAGCAGTATTTGCTGCTGCCGCTGTTGTTGTTGTTGCTGCTTTTGCTGCTGCTGTTTTTGTTGTTGCAGCTATTGTGGCTGTTTTTGCTGCTTCTATTGCTACTGTCACTATTGTTGTTGCTGCTGCTGCTGTTGTTGTTGCTGCTAATGTTGCTAGTTTTTGCTGCTGTTGTTTCTGCTGTAGTTGCTGTTTTTCCTGCTGCTTTTGTTGTTGCTGTTGTTGATGCTCCTGTTTTTGCTGCTGCTGCTGTTATTGTTGCTGCTGATTTTGCTGTTGTTGTCGCTGTTGCTGTTGCTATTATTGCTGCTGATTTTGCTGTTGTTGTTGCTGCTTGCTGCTGCTGCCTGTTGCTATTATTGCTGCTGCTGTTGTTGCTGCTGATTTTGCTGTTGTTGTTGCTTATATTCCTGCTGTTTTTGCTGCTGTAGTTGCTGCTGATTTTGCTGTTGTTGTTGCTCTTATTGTTGCTGTTTGCTGTTGCTGCTATTGTTGCTGTTTGCTGCTGTTGTTGTTGCTATTGTTGCTGTTGTTGTTGCTGCTTGCTGCTGCTGCCTGTTGCTATTATTGCTGCTGCTGTTGTTGCTGCTGATTTTGCTGTTGTTGTTGCTTATATTCCTGCTGTTTTTGCTGCTGTAGTTGCTGCTGATTTTGCTGTTGTTGTTGCTCTTATTGTTGCTGTTTGCTGTTGCTGCTATTGTTGCTGTTTGCTGCTGTTGTTGTTGCTATTGTTGCTGTTGTTGTTGCTGCTTGCTGCTGCTGCCTGTTGCTATTATTGCTGCTGCTGTAGTTGCTGCTGATTTTGCTGTTGTTGTTGCTCTTATTGTTGCTGTTTGCTGTTGCTGCTATTGTTGCTGTTTGCTGCTGTTGTTGTTGCTATTGTTGCTGTTTGCTGCTGTTTTTGCTGTTGCTGTTGTTGTGGCTGCTGTGTTTTTTTTTTGTTTTTTTTTTTGCATTTTTTTCCAATGTTTTTGGTGTCATTTGCCTACAGTATATGTTTAATAAAAGTTTGTTTTATTCACCATAAAAGCAGCAAATACCCAGTGTTTGCATCCTTGCGCTTTCTCGTTGCTTTCAATGATAAAAAAATAGCAGCAAAATCGGTGTCAGGACGGGCGCTGCTTCTATCAGATACGCAGCAGTTTTCCATTTCAGTCAGGAGAAAAAAAGAGCAAAAAGTGCAGGAGATTTCTGGAATATCTCACTGTAAAAAGCAGCTTATAATGTGCATAAAACTCCTGAAATAACGCAGTGTGAACATGGCCATGAAGGGATTTATGTAGACGAAGCTCGGTCATCACAGACTGTATGGTTCTGTCACTTTTTCATCAATTGTAGAATCTTCTTCTTGCTGTCAATGAATGGAAATGACACAACTAACATCCAGTGTGTGAATCTGTAACACCCGGCCCCTTCCCAAGAAAGAAAGTCTGATCTGTCAATGTTTTAGTGCAGCGTCCATCATGATTAGGGCAGAGATACTTAGAGTATCTCGCATGCATCTCGCATGAGTCACCCGGCCCGATCACTGCCTCTTTGAACAGGAACATGGAGCTGATGGTGTGTCACACAGGGCGTAGGGTGACATCCAGTGCAGGACTACAAGGAGGGAAAAGGAGTCCCTGACGCTAGGGGCAAAGGGGAGATGGTGACCCCTAGAAACACCTGGCTCCCCTAACATCCCTATACAGTCTCCACAACTGTCGCTGAGCAGGATACCTCGTCCCTGTCTGTCCCTCAACTAAGATTACTTCCGAATCAGACAGGGTGAACACTGGTCAACCCAGCTAACTAAACTAAAGGAAAATACCAAGGCTCAAGGGGGAGAGGTAGGCACACTTAGCTGAAAGGAGATCCAGACAGCAAACTACACCGGATGTCCATGATGAACAGCTGAGCCAGGAAGCAACACCAACTCCAAACACACTATCACCAGCAATGCATCATGGGAGCCAAGGGGTATAAATAGAGACAGCTGAAGGTAGGAGACCAGCTGGGTCCTACTTACCTCCAGCTATTACTAAGCAGAGAAATACCATTTAAAGGGACAGAACCACAATTCAAGATTTTGGCTGTTTGGTCAGACGCTGCCACCTTCTGCGAGTGGCCCCGACAGCCTCATCCATGGCTCCTGATACACCCATATTTAGCTTTGAATAGTCTACTATATCTTTGAGGCAGCAATGTACAACGTATAGTGTGGGACTGCCCTACTTGAGAAGCCTTGACGTGGCAGGGTGGCTCAGAAAGATTGATCCATTTTTTTGCCTAATTCTCAAGTTTTATATTATACAGTCTGGAGGTATATGTGCAATTGCACACTTTGTATTACGAGTTCTTCCCTGGTGGTGCTGGCTCTTTTTGCTTGTTTCTGATATCAGCCGTGACATGGTGTTTCTATGGCGCTCCATGCTCTTGTTCCGAGAGCCGGCGGCCGGGTGACTCATGCGAGATAGATGCAAGACACTCTCGTGCAGCTTGCACAGTGTGTTTCCACCCTTGCAGGGGGTGTCTGGCCCTCGATTGCAGATCTTGCTGTCGTGCGGGCGGCCTCCCCCATTACAGGGGATCTTGACGCCATCACAATGTTTCTTTCCAGGTTTAGTTGCACCACGTTGGTTTCACCTTTTACTTAATGTGATTTCTTCTGTCCTAGAAACCTCAAGCCGAGTAACATCCTGGTGAAGGAGGAGGATTTCTTCGTCATAAGCGACCTCCTCCCTGCGACGTTGGCGACAGATGAAATGAAGATGAACATAAGACTGGATCCCGGTAACGGATGTGTGAATCCGGCCATAACCCCCTTTACGACCAATGACGTATATTTATAAGCCGGGATTGCATCATTCCCTAGATTAGATTGCGCTGTCAAACTCTGACACCCTGATCTAATATGTGTCAGAGTGGATCGCCGATTCCCCGCTCTCATGGGGCGCCGATGGGTTGTTATGACAGTGAGGGGTCTGATGATGACTCCTGTCACTCTGATGACAGTGAGGGGACAGATGATGACTCCTGTCACTGTGATGACAGCCAGGGGTCAGATGATGATTCCTGTCACTGTGATGACAGCGAGGGGTCAGATGATGACTCCTGCCACTGTGATGACAGCGAGGGGTCAGATGATGACTCCTGTCACTGTGATGACAGTGAGGGGTCAGATGATGACTCCTGCCACTGTGATGACAGCGAGGGGTCAGATGATGACTCCTGTCACTGTGATGACAGCGAGGGGTCAGATGATGACTCCTGTCACTGTGATGACAGCGAGGGGTCAGATGATGACTCCTGTCACTGTGATGACAGCGAGGGGTCAGATGATGACTCCTGTCACTGTGATGACAGCTAGGGGTCAGATGATGACTCCTGTCACTGTGATGACAGCCAGGGGTCAGATAATGACTCCTGTCACTGTGATGACAGCCAGGGGTCAGATAATGACTCCTGTCACTGTGATGACAGTGAGTGGTCTGATGATGACTCCTGTCACTGTGATGACAGCTAGGGGTCAGATAATGACTCCTGTCACTGTGATGACAGTGAGTGGTCTGATGATGACTCCTGTCACTGTGATGACAGCCAGGGGTCTGATAATGACTCCTGTCACTGTGATGACAGTGAGTGGTCTGATGATGACTCCTGTCACTGTGATGACAGCCAGGGGTCTGATGATGACTCCTAGTACTGTGATGACAGTGAGTGGTCTGATGATGACTCCTGTCACTGTGATGACAGCTAGGGGTCAGATAATGACTCCTGTCACTGTGATGACAGTGAGTGGTCTGATGATGACTCCTGTCACTGTGATGACAGCTAGGGGTCAGATAATGACTCCTGTCACTGTGATGACAGTGAGTGGTCTGATGATGACTCCTGTCACTGTGATGACAGCCAGGGGTCTGATAATGACTCCTGTCACTGTGATGACAGTGAGTGGTCTGATGATGACTCCTGTCACTGTGATGACAGCCAGGGGTCTGATGATGACTCCTAGTACTGTGATGACAGTGAGTGGTCTGATGATGACTCCTGTCACTGTGATGACAGTGAGTGGTCTGATGATGACTCCTGTCACTGTGATGACAGCCAGGGGTCAGATGATGACTCCTGTCACTGTGATGACATTGAGGAGTCAGATGATGACTCCTGTCACTGTGATGACAGCGAGGGGTCAGATGATGACTCCTGTCACTGTGATGACTCACACACAGACTGCCGGTGATCACAGAAGACGATCATTTCTGCATCATCACAGCCCTGTACAGCACAGACGATCAGATAGTGTCGGCTTCAAGTCCCTTAAGATTAGTAATAAAATAATTTAAAAAAAGTTTTAAAAATATGAAAACATTTTTAAAAAGAACACAAACGTTCAGATCCACCCGAACGTGGATAGGGGAAGGGGAGTAATGCCTCACCATTACTGGCTCCAGGAAAGCCGATGCCTGGAATTGATGGCCGCTTCCTCCAGTGCATCATCAAAACCAATAGGGGGTCCAGCACCAAAGTTTCTTCATGCATTCAAATTTTTATTTCTTCATAAGTTTCTCTGGTTTTAATGTTCGATGTCTGAGTAAGAACATGCAGTGACATTCGAAATGCATCAGGACGTGGGGGTCTGTGTATCCCTTATTCTTGATGTCATGGGACTTATAATGAAGAAACGAAAAAATAAACGACCCCAGACATCATACCGACACGTCAGTGTTACCATATAGTACTGACCCCAGACATCATACTGACACCTCAGTGTTACCATATAGTACTGACCCCAGACATCATACTGACACCTCAGTGTTACCATATAGTACTGACCCCAGACATCATACTGACACCTCAGTGTTACCATATAGTACTGACCCCAGACATCATACTGACACCTCAGTGTTACCATATAGTACTGACCCCAGACATCATACCGACACCTCAGTGTTACCATATAGTACTGACCCCAGACATCATACCGACACCTCAGTGTTGCCATATAGTACTGACCCCAGACATCATACCGACACCTCAGTGTTACCATATAGTACTGACCCCAGACATCATACCGACTCCTCAGTGTTACCATATAGTACTGACCCCAGACATCACACCGACACCTCAGTGTTACCATATAGTACTGACCCCAGACATCATACCGACACCTCAGTGTTACCATATAGTACTGACCCAGACATCATACCGACACATCAGTGTTACCATATAGTACTGACCTCAGACATCATACCGACACCTCAGTGTTACCATATAGTACTGACCCCAGACATCATACCGACACCTCAGTGTTACCATATAGTACTGACCCCAGACATCATACTGACACCTCAGTGTTACCATATAGTACTGACCCCTGACATCATACTGACACCTCAGTGTTACCATATAGTACTGACCCCAGACATCATACTGACACCTCAGTGTTACCATATAGTACTGACCCCAGACATCATACTGACACCTCAGTGTTACCATATAGTACTGACCCCAGACATCATACCGACACCTCAGTGTTACCATATAGTACTGACCCCAGACATCATACCGACACCTCAGTGTTACCATATAGTACTGACCCCAGACATCATACCGACACATCAGTGTTACCATATAGTACTGACCCCAGACATCATACCGACACCTCAGTGTTACCATATAGTACTGACCCCAGACATCATACCGACACCTCAGTGTTACCATATAGTACTGACCCCAGACATCATACCGACACCTCAGTGTTACCATATAGTACTGACCCCAGACATCATACTGACACCTCAGTGTTACCATATAGTACTGACCCCTGACATCATACTGACACCTCAGTGTTACCATATAGTACTGACCCCAGACATCATACCGTCATCTCAGTGTTACCATATAGTACTGACTCCAGACATCATACCGACACCTCAGTGTTACCATATAGTACTGACCCCAGACATCATACCGACACCTCAGTGTTACCATATAGTACTGACCCCAGACATCATACCGACACGTCAGTGTTACCATATAGTACTGACCCCAGACATCATACCGACACCTCAGTGTTACCATATAGTACTGACCCCAGACATCATACTGACACCTCAGTGTTACCATATAGTACTGACCCTGACATCATACTGACACCTCAGTGTTACCATATAGTACTGACCCCAGACATCATACGACACCTCAGTGTTACCATATAGTACTGACCCCAGACATCATACCGACACCTCAGTGTTACCATATAGTACTGACCCCAGACATCATACCGACACATCAGTGTTACCATATAGTACTGACCCCAGACATCATACCGACACCTCAGTGTTACCATATAGTACTGACCCCAGACATCATACCGACACTCAGTGTTACCATATAGTACTGACCCCAGACATCATACCGACACCTCAGTGTTACCATATAGTACTGACCCCAGACATCATACTGACACCTCAGTGTTACCATATAGTACTGACCCCTGACATCATACTGACACCTCAGTGTTACCATATAGTACTGACCCCAGACATCATACGTCATCTCAGTGTTACCATATAGTACTGACTCCAGACATCATACCGACACCTCAGTGTTACCATATAGTACTGACCCCAGACATCATACCGACACCTCAGTGTTACCATATAGTACTGACCCCAGACATCATACCGACACCTCAGTGTTACCATATAGTACTGACCCCAGACATCATACCGACACCTCAGTGTTACCATATAGTACTGACCCCAGACATCATACTGACACCTCAGTGTTACCATATAGTACTGACCCAGACATCATACCGACACCTCAGTGTTACCATATAGTACTGACCCCAGACATCATACCGACACCTCAGTGTTACCATATAGTACTGACCCCAGACATCATACCGACACCTCAGTGTTACCATATAGTACTGACCCCAGACATCATACCGACACCTCAGTGTTACCATATAGTACTGACCCAGACATCATACCGACACCTCAGTGTTACCATATAGTACTGACCCGAGGACATCATACCGACACCTCAGTGTTACCATATAGTACTGACCCCAGGCATCACACCGACACCTCAGTGTTACCATATAGTACTGACCCCAGACATCACACCGACACCTCAGTGTTACCATATAGTACTGACCCCAGACATCACACCGACACCTCAGTGTTACCATATAGTACTGACCCCAGACATCACACCGACACCTCAGTGTTACCATATAGTACTGACCCAGACATCACACCGACACCTCAGTGTTACCATATAGTACTGACCCCAGACATCACACCGACACCTCAGTGTTACCATATAGTACTGACCCCAGACATCACTACCGACACCTCAGTGTTACCATATAGTACTGACCCCAGACACGACATCATTACCGAACAACATCCAGTGTTTACCATATAGTACTGACCCCAGACATCATACCGACACCTCAGTGTTACCATATAGTACTGACCCCAGACATCATACCGACACCTCAGTGTTACCATATAGTACTGACCCCAGACATCATACCGACACCTCAGTGTTACCATATAGTACTGACCCCAGACATCATACCGACACCTCAGTGTTACCATATAGTACTGACCCCAGACATCATACCGACACCTCAGTGTTACCATATAGCACTGACCCCAGACATCATACCGACACCTCAGTGTTACCATATAGTACTGACCCCAGACATCATACCGACACCTCAGTGTTACCATATAGTACTGACCCCAGACATCATACCGACACCTCAGTGTTACCATATAGTACTGACCCCAGACATCATACCGACACGTCAGTGTTACCATATAGTACAGACCCCAGACATCATACCGACACCTCAGTGTTACCATATAGTACTGACCCCAGACATCATACCGACACCTCAGTGTTACCATATAGTACTGACCCCAGACATCATACCGACACCTCAGTGTTACCATATAGTACTGACCCCAGACATCATACCGACACGTCAGTGTTACCATATAGTACTGACCCCAGACATCATACTGACACGTCAGTGTTACCATATAGTACTGACCCCAGACATCATACTGACACCTCAGTGTTACCATATAGTACTGACCCCAGACATCATACCGACACCTCAGTGTTACCATATAATGAACAAGGTGAACAAAAAACCCAAAAACAAATAGTAATTCCAATTTTTTGGCAATGTCACCGCACTTGGAAAAGGCAGAGATGGTTTATTCCTGTCTCTGCCTTCCTGATTGCTTTATCCAATATTTCCTCTGTTCAGTAAGCGATGCTGACCCCATATTAGACATTGGGTTTGTATTATGTTGTGCTCTGTACGTTCTCCATAGATGATATATCCCTGTCTGACCCCACAGAGCACAAAGCATACATGTCTCCGGAATCCCTCGGGCTCCTGTATACGGACCGGTCGGACATCTGGTCTCTGGGATGTATGTTACTGGATCTGATGACGACGTCTGTGAAGACGGTAAGTTATGTCAGATCTCGGCCTCCGGTCCTATGTATCTATTATAATGGGATCTTATGATGATTAACCATTTGTAGGACACTGAGGTCTCTAAGCTCCTGGAGATGATAAAGGTGGAGCCATTGTGCTTGATTCAAAGTCTAGAAGAAATTGAGGGTTACTCCAAGGAGCTGTGCCAGATACTGCCCAGAATGCTAAAGATTCACCCCCAGGAGAGGCCCTGTGCTAAGTGAGTACACTGAGAAAATATATACACTGGGGGACACTACAGGGGGAGAGGGGGGGACGTGACAGAGGGAGAGGGGGGGACGAGACAGAGGGAGAGGGGGGGACGAGACAGAGGGAGAGGGGGGGACGTGACACAGGGAGAGGGGGGGACATGACACAGGGAGAGGGGGGGGACGTGACACAGGGAGAGAGGGGGGACGTGACACAGGGAGAGGGGGGGGATGTGACAGGGAGAGGAGGGGGGGATGTGACGGGGAGAGGGGGGGACATGACACAGGGAGAGGGGGGAACACTACAGGGGGAGAGGGGGGGACATGACACAGGGAGAGGGGGGGACATGACACAGGGAGAGGGGGGGACATGTCACAGGGAGAGGGGGGGGGACGTGACAGGGAGAGGAGGGGGGCATGTGACGGGGAGAGGGGGGGACATGACACAGGGAGAGGGGGGGACATGACACAGGGAGAGGGGGGAACACTACAGGGGGAGAGAGGGGGACATGACACAAGGAGAGGTGGGGACATGACACAGGGAGAGGAGGGGACATGACACAGGGAGAGGGGGGAACACTACAGGGGGAGAGAGGGGGACATGACACAAGGAGAGGTGGGGACATGACACAGGGAGAGGGGGGAACACTACAGGGGGAGAGAGGGGGACATGACGGGGAGAGGAGGGGGGGATGTGACGGGGAGAGAGGGGGACATGACACAGGGAGAGAGGGGGACATGACACAGGGAGAGAGGGGGACATGACACAGGGAGAGGAGGGGACATGACACAGGGAGAGGGGGGAACACTACAGGGGGAGAGAGGGGGGACATGACACAGGGAGAGGGGGGAACACTACAGGGGGAGAGAGGGGGACATGACACAGGGAGAGGGGGGAACACTACAGGGGGAGAGAGGGGGACATGACACAGGGAGAGGGGGGAACACTACAGGGGAGAGAGGGGGACATGACACAGGGAGAGGGGGGGACATGACACAGGGAGAGGGGGGGGGACGTGACAGGGAGAGGAGGGGGGCATGTGACGGGGAGAGGGGGGGACATGACACAGGGAGAGGGGGGGACATGACACAGGGAGAGGGGGGAACACTACAGGGGGAGAGAGGGGGACATGACGGGGAGAGGAGGGGGGGATGTGACGGGGAGAGAGGGGGACATGACACAGGGAGAGAGGGGGACATGACACAGGGAGAGAGGGGGACATGACACAGGGAGAGGAGGGGACATGACACAGGGAGAGGGGGGAACACTACAGGGGGAGAGAGGGGGACATGAAGGGGAGAGGAGGGGGGGACATGACGGGGAGAGGAGGGGGGGATGTGACGGGGAGAGAGGGGGACATGACACAGGGAGAGAGGAGGACATGACACAGGGAGAGGGGGGGACATGACACAGGGAGAGGAGGGGACATGACACAGGGAGAGGGGGGAATACTACAAGGGGAGAGGAGGGGGGGACATGAAGGGGAGAGGAGGGGGGGACATGACGGGGAGAGGAGGGGGGGATGTGACGGGGAGAGAGGGGGACATGACACAGGGAGAGAGGGGGGGACATGACACAGGGAGAGAGGGGGGGGGACGTGACAGGGAGAGAGGGGGGGGACGTGACAGGGAGTGAGGGGGGGGGGACGTGACAGGGAGAGAGGGGGGGGGACGTGACGGGGAGAGGGGGGGGACGTGACACAGGGAGGGGGGAACCTGACACGAGAGGGCGAACATGAGAGGGGGGAACATGGGAGAGGGGGGGACGTGACAGAGGGAGAGGGGGGTAACGTGACCCTGGTAGAGGGGGGGGACATGACAGTCATGTGTCCTTTTCTTTTCTCTGTAGTGATTTGCTGCGGGAGCATTATGTCATTAAGTGTTTGGCGTTGGTTGGTTCTCCCCTGTCGGGTATGAAGAAGACTCTGCCCCCTGGGGCTCTAGATGAGTTAAAGGATGGCGGGATAGAAAAAGTAATAGGTAAGAAGGATACAGAATTCACCTCTTCATATATTTTTAAATGGCGTGTGAAGTGCCGGAGACAGCGGAGGCGACCTGCACCCATGATGGTGTGTTCTGTGCATGTATATATATTATAGATACTCTGGTATCTGTAGTGCCATGAGACTCATTAAGGCATTATAAGAGCCAGGTTTGCAGGTTGCTGGAGAGATGGATGGGTCTGACTGTCCACAGAACTTTATCCATGGGTGTGGCTTATATCTTATAATGTTTGTTTGGCACCTGGTCTGACTAAGAGAGCGTGGGACACAGGAGGAGACAGCCCCTGGAGAGGAAGACAGTACCTGGGGGGTGGAGACGGCCCCTGGAGGTGGAGACGGCCCCTGGAGGTGGAGACGGCCCCTGGAGGTGGAGACGGCCCCTGGAGGTGGAGACGGCCCCTGGAAGTGGAGACGGCCCCTGGAAGGGGAGACGGCCCCTGGAAGGGGAGACAGGCCTGGAGGGGGAGACAGGCCCTGGAGGGGGAGACAGGCCCTGGAGGGGGAGACAGGCCATGGAGGGGGGAGACAGGCCCTGGAGGGGGATACAGGCCCTGGAGGGGGTTCTGTGTGTGGGTATGGTGGTGCAGGCTGGAGGCTTCCAGGTTCACCCACAGATCACAGCTGATTCATGGGGTCTCAGCGGTGGGAACAACTGATCAAATAATTATTGGGAGACCCCATCTCTTGAAATGTCCTTGTCACACCACAGATTAGGGTGCATCCAAGTACATTGCAGAACAGTGGCACAGACCAATAGTGTCCAGCGCACTACACAAAACAGACAGGGGAAACACCGGGGGGACAAATACAATGGGGGGCCCTGCTTGTAGAGAGCAGGGGAAAGGTGATCTCCTGCACTCACATGCGGCTGTGCCCTGATCTCCCTACTGTCCCTATACAGGTTCTTTCACCCCATCGCTGAGCAGGATACCTAGTCCCTTGCTGGCTCTGATGTTAACCCTAAATAAGGAGATGGCTGGCGGGAGCACTAGTCCCAACCACTGCAATAATAACTACAAGAGCATTGCAGCAGTAGAAACTGACATTTATTCCTACACTGCCAAAGGAAAGAAACACATTGTACAGGAATGAGACAGAGGTCCCAAACCCGTCACAAGTCTCCAAAGTAAGAGAGACCATTGTGACGGTCCTCCTTTCATTTTGGGCTTTGTTTCCGGTCCCTCTGCAGTCTTCCTTACACCATTTGGATGTCTTCTTCCTCCAGGGCTCATGCAGAGGTTCCCGGACTACGAGGAGGCTCAGCTGTCCGCACTGAAGCACCTGTCCAATTATGATCCAGACAGAGATGGTACATTTTGGGGTCTCCATTAGTGGCGGGGGGATCCCCTATAGATCTGTCATGGCTGATGGCACTTTTGCAGGACTATTGGACGTAGCAGACACCATCCATCTTGTATCGCTGGCTATGAGGACGCATGGAGACTCCTCCGTGGTACAATGGGAGAGCTGCCGAGTGCTGCAGAGATTTCTATCACAAGGTAAGAGGATCCGCTCCCAGGCCTGCCATCTGCGCTGGGTTACATTAAGGTGCGTGAAGGACCCCGGTCACATGTGAGGGCTCCGTATGGTGAATGGAACCGCCTGGACACTGATAGGATTGGTTGAGATCCATTGTGCCCCAAAACATAATGTGAACACAGACCGAGGAAGAGTGAACAGGAACGTCTGACCAGGGAGAGCGTCGGACCCAGGGGGGGGGGGGGGGAGTCTGACCCAGGGAAGGAGGGGAACGTCTGACCCGGGGGGGGGGGGGGGACGTCTGACCCGGGGGGGGGGGGGGGACGTCTGACCTGGGGGAGGGGGAATGTCTGACACGGGGGAAGGGGAACGTCTGACCCGGAGGAGGGGGAACATCTGACCCATTTACGTCTGACCCGGGGGGTAGAACGTCTGACCCGGGGGGGGGGAACGGCTGACCCATTTACGTCTGACCGGGGGGGTAGAACGTCTGACCCGGGGGGGGGGAACGTCTGACCCGGGGGGGGCTGACCTGGGGGGGAACGGCTGACCCGGGGGGCAACGTCTGACGGGGGGGAACGGGAACGTCTGACTGGGGGAGCATCTGTGTTTTCAGCACTGGAGCAAGAAGATCCCGAGGTGATCATGTCCACAGATGATCTGGTCAGAGCTTTGGTGGAAGCAGCGAGGGATCATCCAGAGAACGCTGAACTCCTATCCGCCGTTTGCAGGGTGATGATGATGATTTCAGTTAGCGGTAGGTCATCTATCTATATTGTGTTCTGGTTCTATATTCAGTTCCATTGCCTCCGGTGTATAATATTCAGCCCCTCACCCCTCTGTATACCATCCGCATCAACATAGACACCATAGTGTTACAGAGCGGGGGGCCGAGTGCTGAGAAGCAGAGGAAAAAAAAGTCCCCACCGCTCTGCTGACTCCATGACTGCAGAGTCCAGACCTCCTCTGTAACATCAGCACGCACACTGCGCCCACCGGGGAATTCATTGCCGAGCAGCTGCAGCCGTACATCATCAAGCACAATGCCGAGCAGCTGCAGCCGTACATCACCAAGCACAATGCCGAGCAGCTGCAGCCGTACATCACCAAGCACAATGCTGAGCAGCTGCAGCCGTACATCATCAAGCACAATGCCGAGCAGCTGCGGCTGTACATCATCAAGCACAATGCCGAGCAGCTGCGGTCGCACATTACCAAGCACAATGCCGAGCAGCTGCAGCCGTACATCACCAAGCACAATGCCGAGCAGCTGCAGCCGTACATCACCAAGCACAATGCTATGCAGCTGCAGCCGTACATCATCAAGCACAATGCCGAGCAGCTGCAGCCGTACATCACCAAGCACAATGCTATGCAGCTGCAGCCGTACATCATCAAGCACAATGCCGAGCAGCTGCAGCCGTACATCACCAAGCACAATGCCGAGCAGCTGCAGCTGTACATCACCAAGCACAATGCTATGCAGCTGCAGCCGTACATCATCAAGCACAATGCCGAGCAGCTGCAGCCGTACATCACCAAGCACAATGCTGCGCAGCTGCAGCCGTACATCATCAAGCACAATGCTGCGCAGCTGCAGCCATACATCACCAAGCACAATGCCGAGCAGCTGTACATCACCAAGCACAATGCCGAGCAGCTGCAGCCGTACATCACCAACCACAATGCCGAGCAGCTGCAGCTGTACATCACCAAGCACAATGCTGAGCAGCTGCAGCCGTATAGCACCAAGCACAATGCTGAGCAGCTACAGATGTACATCACCAAGCACAATGCCGAGCGTTGGAGGAAGTGGTGTAAAGCTGCCACCACTGGATTCTGGAGGAGACGTGTCCTGTACAGCTGTACATCACCAAGCACAATGCTGAGGACCAGTCTTCGCGCTGCGTCTTCACTTTATCCCATCATCATCATCATCTGATGTTTTTTCCCCAGAGCGGTCGGCGGAGGTGCTGAGGAGGACGGGTTTCCTCTCCGATCTGGTGACTATCATGGAGACCTCCATGGAGGACCGAGCACTATGTCAGTCCTGCTGTGCCCTCATCAGCTCTCTGGCTATGACCGGTATGTATACAAGCACCATTCTATCTATGGCTGCAGGAGATTTAGGCCTCATTTGGTAATATGCAAATCACTAGACTGTATGACCTATAGACATCGGGGGGATCATGGTCCTACGTTCTGGTGATTGGGAGGGTCTGAGGCTCCGGCTCCGCTCTTTATCAGTAGTCACCGATCACTTTATGTCACAGAGAACCAGACTGGAGCGGATTGTATGAAGAAAGCCGTCCCCATAATGTGCACCGTGCTCCGGAAATACCGTGATGATGGAGCGCTGGCGGAGTCCGCCTGCACCGCCCTGTGGATCCTCGGGATGAAAGGTCTTATGCTCTATTATACTTTCATAGACAATATGGTTGCCAACGTCTCCATTCTGGCTCTGTCTGGGGCCACTTGTTACTGTGTTGGAGGTAAGTGGTGCTGATTGTGCCAATCCGCTGTTGAGAGGAGGATGTAGCGGTGTCCGCACCACTCACCTCTGATACATAAGAAAGCAGCCCTGACAGTGTCTCCAGGTGTGGCCGTGTCCCCGGGTGTGGCCGTGTCCCCGGGTGTGGCCGTGTCCCCGGGTGTGCTCTTGTCCCGAGGTGTGCTCTTGTCCCGAGGTGTGGCCGTGTCTCCAACTGTAACAGTGTCCCGAGGTGTGCTCGTGTCCCGAGGTGTGGCCGTGTCTCCAACTGTAACAGTGTCCCGAGGTGTGCTCGTCTCCCGAGGTGTGGCCGTGTCTCCAACTGTAACAGTGTCCCGAGGTGTGCTCGTGTCCCGAGGTGTGGCCGTGTCTCCAACTGTAACAGTGTCCCGAGGTGTGCTCGTGTCCCGAGGTGTGGCCGTGTCTCCAACTGTAACAGTGTCCCGAGGTGTGGCCGTGTCCCGAGGTGTGTCCGTGTCTCCAACTGTAACAGTGTCCCGAGCTGTGCTCGTGTCCCGAGGTGTGGTCGTGTCTCCAACTGTAACAGTGTCCCGAGGTGTGGCCGTGTCCCGAGGTGTGGCCATGTCCCGAGGTGTGGCCGTGTCCCGAGGTGTGGCCGTGTCCCGAGGTGTGGCCGTGTCTCCAACTGTAAGTGTCCCGAGGTGTGGCCGTGTCCCGAGGTGTGGCCGTGTCCCGAGGTGTGGCCGTGTCCCGAGGTGTGGCCATGTCCCGAGGTGTGGCCGTGTCTCCAACTGTAACAGTGTCCCGAGGCGTGGGCGTGTCCCGAGGCGTGGGCGTGTCCCGAGGTGTGGCCGTGTCCCGAGGTGTGCTCGTGTCCTGAGGTGTGGCCGTGTCTCCAACTGTAACAGTGTCCCGAGGTGTGCTCGTGTCCCGAGGCGTGGCCGTGTCCCGAGGGGTGGCCGTGTCCCGAGGGGTGGCCGTGTCCCGAGGCGTGGCCGTGTCCCGAGGCGTGGCCGTGTCTCCAACTGTAACAGTGTCCCGAGGCGTGGCCGTGTCCGAGGCGTGGCCGTGTCCCGAGGTTTAGCCGTTCATATATTCTGTATTTACAGGTAACATATCGGCGGAGCAGAGTGAATCGCTGACGTTGCTCCTCCTGGACGCCCTGCAGGCTCATCCGCAACGTCCACTTCTGTCCAGGAACGTCTGTCTGGCCCTCACCGGTCTGGTGGCGACTTCAGGTATTTCTGACATCAGTGTAGGAAAACATGGCTGCCTCCCTGTAGACACAGCGCCACTTCTGCCCTCAGGCTGGGTCTGGTATTGCAGTGTGACTTATTCGCCTGAGCTGAATGAAGCGGCCATGTTTGTCTCATCTCATAGATCCTTTTTGTTGATGTCTTTCAGAGTTGGCGGTTCTCCGAGTGCTGGTGCCTGTGGCGGGGGGCGAGCGGCCTCTCCCTAATTACGAGGCTTTACCGATTACACGCAGATGACCCTGAGATGGTGGAGAACGTCTGTCTGCTGCTTAGCGAGATCTGTCATTATGGTGAGGAGGTGGCGGCACGTAGACGTGTAATAGGATTAGGGATTGGACACGGCGCCGCCCTGGTGTATCCGACACGTTACCAACCACGTCACAGTAATCAATACCGCGCCATTGTTCTCTGTTATCAGCCAGCTCTGTGGAGCTGCAGGCACTACGGGGGACGTCAGGACCATTATAGGGGTGGATGACGGCACATTACAATGAACATGGTCTAGGATCGAAGCCAAGATGACTATCACCAGTACTGTAGACTAATGACCCCAGAGACACTACACAAAAAGCATCAAAAACCACAACATTAAAAACATGAAAAAAAGCATTAAAAACACAGCCAAAAAAGCATAAAAATACAACATACAGCATAAGTATAACACAGCAAGAAATCATAGAAACACCACAAAAAAAGCATAACAACACAATAAAAAGCATAACAATAACAGCAAAAAAGCATAAAAATACAACAATAAAAAGCATAACTATAACACAGCAAAAAAGCATAACAATAACACAGCAAAAAAGCATAAAAATACAACAATAAAAAGCAAAAAACCACAGCAATAAAAAGCATAAAAATACAACAATAAAAAGGAAAAAAACACAGCAATAAAAATACAACAATAAAAAGCATAACAATAACACAGCAAAAAAGCATAAAAATACAACAATAAAAAGCAAAAAACCACAGCAATAAAAAGCATAAAAATACAACAATAAAAAGGAAAAAAACACAGCAATAAAAATACAACAATAAAAAGCATAACAATAACACAGCAAAAAAGCATAACATTAACACAGCAAAAAAGCATAAAAATACAACAATAAAAAGCATAAAAACACAACAAAAAAGCAACAAAAAACAGCAATAAAAAGCATAAAAATACAACAATGAAAAGCATAACAATAACACCGCAAAAAGCAAAAAAACAGCAATAAAAAGCATAAGAATAAAACAGCAAAAAAGAATAAAAACAGCAAACAACATGACAAGAACAACAAAAAAGGCATAAAAACAACCAAAAAAAGCATAAAAAAAGCACAAGTATAAAAACAAAGACAAAAAAGCATGAAAAACACAACAATAAAAGCATATAAAAATACAGCAAAAAAGCAAAAAAAAACACAAACGCAACAATAAAAACAGCAAAAAAGCTTAAAAATACAACAAAAAAAAGAGAATTTTGTTTACGTACCGTAAATTCTTTTTTCTTTAATCATCAATGGGAGACCCAGACAATGGGGTTTAGGGCACTGCCCTCCGGAGGTCACACTAGGTACTACAAGTTTGTAGACACCGCCTCCTCCGCTTATAAACCCCTACCGCAGGGAACATCCTCAGTTTGGTCCATAAGCTGCGAGGAGACAAATAAACCACACCCGAAACATCGGGAAAGAAAACCGTGCACAGACGGTCCAACAACCCGGAAGAAACTGTCCCAACAGGGAACAGATCAAATGCAACACATGCAACGGAACAACTGGGTGGGTGCTGGGTCTCCCATTGATGATTAAAGAAAAAAGAATTTACGGTACGTAAACAAAATTCTCTTTTTTCTGGTCATCATAATGGGAGACCCAGACAATGGGGATGTCCTAAAGCAATACCCCAGGGCGGGAAGAGTTCCTCAAAGACGGATAACACATGGTCCCCCTCAAAGGTGGGCAACCGCCGCCTGGAGGACCCGCCTGCCCAAACTTGCATCCGCAGAGGCATGGGCATGCACCATATAGTGCTTAGAAAAAGTATGCAGGCTGGACCAAGTGGCCGCCTGACACACCTGTAGAGCAGACGCTCGATGTCGCAAAGCCCAGGAGGCACCGACAGCTCTGGTAGAGTGCGCCTTCAATCCCACCGGGAGAGGTAAACCAGAAGACCGGTAGGCCTCCTGAATGGGAGCCTTGATCCATCTGGCCAAGGTTGACTTCGATGCCGCGGACCCCTTACAGCGACCTGTCGTCAGGACAAATAGGGAATCCGAACTCCGGAAGGAGGCAGTCCTGGACACATAAATGCGTACAGCTCTCACGAGATCCAGAGTATGGAGGTCGCGCTCAACCTGATGAACGGGAGCGGGACAAAATGATGGGAGAACAATCTCCTGGTTCAAGTGAAAAGTGGAAACCACCTTTGGCAAGAATTCTGGCCGCGGGCGTAGCACCACCTTGTCTTGGTGAACCACCAGAAAGGGTGACTTGCACGAGAGTGCAGCCAATTCTGAGACCCTTCTCAGAGATGTAATCGCCACCAGAAAAGCCACTTTCTGTGACAGACGAGACAGAGAAATGTCTCTCAGCGGCTCAAACGGCGGTTTCTGCAGTGCCGCCAAGACCATGTTAAGGTCCCAAGGGTCCAGTGGTCGCCTGTAGGGCGGGACCACCCGAGAAACTCCCTGGAGAAACTGACGGACCTTCGGGAGGAGCGCCAAGCGCCTGTCAAACAGCACTGAAAGAGCTGACACTTGACCCTTCAAAGAGCCTAGGGATAATCCCAATTCCAACCCCGACTGAAGGAAAGCCAACAATGTCGGAATGGACAAGGGCCACGGGGAGCGACCACCCGAGGCACACCAGGTGAAGAAAATCTTCCACGTTCTGTGGTACATCTTCCTGGAAACAGGCTTCCTAGCCCGAGTCATAGTGGCAACCACCGTAGGGGAGAAACCCCTGGATGTCAGCAGCCAGGCCTCAAGAGCCATGCAGTCAATCTGAGGGCCCTGGAATTGAGATGGAAGAATGGGCCTTGCGCGAGTAAATCTGCGCGTTCTGGAAGAGCCCACCGGAGTCCGCCTGACAGTCGCCACAGGTCCGGATACCAGGACCTCCTGGGCCAATCTGGAGCCACTAGAATGGCTACCCTGCACTCCGACCTGATTTTCCACAGCACCCTGGGAATCAGAGCTAGAGGCGGGAACACATATGGAAGATGGAATCTGGACCAACTCAGGATCAGGGCGTCCGCCCCCAGAGACAGAGGGTCCCATGATCTCGCCATGTATTGCGGCACCTGATGATTCAGCCGCGAGGCCATCAGATCCACGTCCGGAGTGCCCCATCTGCTGCAGACTTCTCTGAAGACCTCCGGATGAAGAGACCACTCTCCGGCGTCCATCCCCTGCCAGCTCAGATAGTCGGCCTCCCAGTTCTCGACCCCTGGGATGTGAACTGCGGAGATCAGGCAATCGTTGTCCTCCACCCAAGATAGAATGCGGTGGACTTCGGCGAGGACCTGAGCACTTCTGGTCCCTCCCTGATGATTTATATAGGCGACGGCCGTCGCATTGTCGGACTGAACCCGAATGGGCTGTCCTGACAAGAACTTCTGAAACGCTAGGAGCGCCAGATAGATCGCCTTGATCTCCAGCACGTTGATCTGCAACGCCGACTCAGACTGGCGTCGGTGGTCACCACTAGCCATGATGGTTTGAGGAAGGACCGGCCCCGTGACAAATGACGTGGCTGGAGCCACCACTGCAGGGAATCCCTGGTTGGTTGGGAAAGTGTCACCAGCCGATTCAGAGAGATCGTCCTCTTGTCCCATCTGCGAAGAATCTCCAGCTGGAGAGGACGGAGGCGAAACTGCGCAAAAGGCACCGCCTCTATTGCTGCCACCATGCGTCCCACCAACTTCATCAAGATCCGTAGGGATGATTGTGGTGACAGGAGGACTGCTTGCACTCCTGATTGGATCGCCATCTGTTTGACTCGTGGCAGAGACACTAGGGCCGAGTCCGTGTGAAAGTCCATGCCCAGATATGTCAGTGACTGGGTCGGAACCAGGGTCGACTTCTGGATATTGATAAGCCACCCGAACTGTTCCAGAGACTTCATGGTTACCTCCAGGCTTTGCCGACAAAGGTGTTCCGATGGCGCCCTGACCAGCAGGTCGTCCAGATAGGGAATGACGGCATGCCCCTGCACGTGCAGGAGAGCCATCATGGAGGCCATCACTTTTGTGAACACCCGCGGTGCCGAGGCTAACCCGAACGGCAGCGCCACAAATTGGAAGTGCTCTTCCCCCACTGCGAATCTCAACCAGCGCTGATGAGCCGGTGCAATGGGCACGTGAAGGTAAGCGTCTCTGATATCGATGGACGCTAGGAAGTCCCCCTGTGATACAGCCGCGATCACGGAACGCAGTGATTCCATACGGAACTTCCGAACCAACACGTGACGGTTGAACAACTTTAGGTCCAGAACCGGGCGGAAGGAACCGTCCTTCTTTGGTACAATAAAGAGGTTGGAGTAAAAACCCCGAAACCTCTCTCCCGTAGGCACCGGGACCACCACTCCGTCCCTGCGGAGACCCTCCAACACCAGGTGAAAGGCCTGAGCCTTTTCTGGAGAGGGAACCGACCGATGGAATCGGGGTATCGGCTTTGACGTCAGCTCTATCCTGTAACCTCTCGAGACCACGTCTCGAACCCACTGATCTTGAACGTGAAGTAGCCACCTGTCCTGAAAGCGAGACAGGCGACCCCCCACCTGTGGGGAGGCAGGAAGGGAGAGCGAGTCATGTAGAGGCGGGTTTGGGGGTGGCAGCTGTTGCCCCCGCCGGCTTCTTTGGACGACTCTTAGAGCGCCACTGAGAAGCGGGCTTGCCCCCTCGGTCCGTGCGAGCGGACGGTGCTGATGACTGTGAGCTGGAACGAAAGGACCACTGTTTAGGGTTCCTCTTAATGGTGTACCGTGGCTTAGGTTTATTCTGCGGGATCTTAGACTCAGCAGAATCCTTTATCAATTTGTCCAGTTCGGTGCCAAAAAGCCTGTCACCAGAGAAAGGAAGATTCTGCAAAATCTTCTTAGATGTGGCATCTGAGTCCCAAAGACGCAGCCACAACAACCTGCGGATCGCTATAGCATTGGCCGAAGCCACAGCTGAGCGAGTGGCAGTTTCCAGAGTCGCCGTCCTGGCGTAGTCCGCATAGGCCTTTGCCCTATCAGTAAGCGCCAGGACCTCTGGACTGGATCTTGCCAGTTCAGTGATGCCATCCAAGCAGGTAGTAATCGCTTGTAAGGTCCAGACCGTGGCGAAATTAGGGGCAAAAGAAGACCCCACAGCCTCATAAGAAGACTTGGCGAGTTGCTCGACCTGTCTATCAGTCGCATCCTTCAGTGAGGAGCTATCAGAGGCAGAGAAAAGGGAGCGTGCAGCAATCCTGGTCATGGAAGCGTCCACCTTCGGGGACTGCGACCACTCCTGAAGCACCTCCTGGGAGAAGGGGAAGCGATTGTCCTTGGGTTTGCGGACATAACGCCGCCCAGGATGTAACCTGGGAGCTCTAACCACCCTTCCAAAGTTAGTGTGGTCCATGAAGGAGCCACTTGGTCTAGCCTCTGGCCGCAGCCATTGATAGACCTCCTTCGGGTGCACCATCACCTCCTCAGGGGGTGTCACGAGACGTAAGGTCTCATTGATGGAGGACACCAGATCCTCCACCCCGTCTGGTGGTTCAGACACAGACACAGACCCGAGAGTTGAACCCCCATCATCTTCCTCACCATCAGAGGAACGCTCCTCCTCAGAGAGAGCCTGGATCTCGGGTGACTCCTCACGACGAGCCCGCTTAAGGGGTCTCACAGCAGAAGAGGGAGACACCCGGGGGTAACTGGACGGAGTAGCTGGGCTGTCCAGCCTCCTATTAAGTGCCTCCAGGGATTGCGACATGGAGGACAGCTGGGACAACAGAGATTCATTGATCCTATTCTGAGTTTCCCATGGCCCTGGGACCACCTGAACCTCAGGGTATAGCACCGGAGCTGCTGTCTCAGCAGTGTCAGTCCGGGCCTCTGGGCGTCCGCAGTTATTGCAGGACCCCTCCACCAGTGTCCCATTGCATGTAGCACAGGTAATGGTGGCATCTGCCGCCCTAGCAGCACGCTTCCTAACTGAGGACATCGCCACAGTAGGGGAAAATAAACCAAATTGTGCAGACAAAACCGGGATCCCGGTGGCTTACCGACCGCAGCGAAGGGGTAGGAGGAAGCGGTGTGTGTGTGTGACCTCCGCGAGAGTTTCCGGTCTCCTCTGGAGTGCAGGCGCACGCTGCAGACAGATCCCAGCCGGGAAGTGAGGGGTAAAGATGGCCGCCGATAGTGAAACCGTGGGCGGCGCCGAAAACACGCGGGAGCACACACACACGCCCATCGATGACGTCACCGTACGGGCTGCTTCCTATCCTCCAAGCAGCCTTAGTATCAAGGCGCCAGAGCCCGCAGCGCGGGAAGAAATGTGAAATACACCACACAGACTGCATGCACCAATACACATCCGCAGCCTAAAGCCTCAGCCCCTGCGACACACACAGGGCGGTCAGCCAGGGTGACCCCAGCACGGGGTACACCAACAGAACCGCGGACCCGAGGGTAACGCGCGGTCTGAGTGTCAGGGCACATAAAGTGACAGACACTACCCCCAGGCACACAGGAGACACAGAGTGCCTCAGTGCCGGTCCGGTCTGTAAGCACCATTTAGGGAGGCCTCGGACGGGGGTGCAGCACCAGTCCGGAGTGTAAGCACCATTTAGGGAGGCCTCGGACTGGGCTGGCTCCAGTCCGGTCTGTAAGCACCATTTAGGGAGGCCTCGGACGGAGCGGAGCTGTGCAAGGCTCCCATCTCCCACTCTCCAGAGCCCCCCAGAGAGGGATGGAAAGGAGCGCGACAGCGTACCGGGAGAACACAAAGTGTCCAGGCTCTAGGCCCTCCGGTACCTCCACCAGCGTGTTCCACAAGGGTGAGCAGGGAGGCTGTCGCAGGTCCCGACCGGGACCAGTTTACCTTGTCTTCAGACGCCATCACGTAAGCTGTGAGAATGCAGTGAAGTGCAAGCAAAGCGTGATCCTCCGAGCACACTAAGTTTAAAACTGAGGATGTTCCCTGCGGTAGGGGTTTATAAGCGGAGGGGGCGGTGTCTACAAACTTGTAGTACCTAGTGTGGCCTCCGGAGGGCAGTGCCCTAAACCCCATTGTCTGGGTCTCCCATTATGATGACCAGAAAAACTAATAAAAACATTACAAAAGCACGAAAAACAATAAAAGCAAAAAAGCATAAAAACATAAAAAAGCAAAGAAGAAAGCATAAAAAAAGCATGAAAAACAACAATAAAAGCATAAAAAACACAGCAAAAAGAGCATAAAAACACAATGAAAAAAGCATAAAAACAAAGCCAAGAAAGTATGAAAAAACACAACAATACAAGCTTAAAAACAGCAAAAAAAAGCATAAAAATACATTAAAAACGCAGAAAAAAACGCAGAAAAAAAAGCAAGAAAAACACAAAGTGTAGCAACACCTGCTTTTTGGAAACAGCTTTTTTACTGCAAGAAACGCAACGTAAGAACATGGACTTAGATCCAGAGAGGAGATTATTAAAGGGAGCGGAGCAGGGACACTGTGCCGCCATCCCTCGGGGTCCTCGGGGGTCCTACAGGTCACACATGGGGCCGCTCCATTAAAGGGACGGGCTGCAGTCCTGCACAATGGGCTTGATGTGATCCGCCCTTCGTTCTCTTTTGGAGACCCCTTTAAGGCGGTGCAGCCCCATCCTCACCCCCCAGCTGCTCGCATTGTATGACCGCACCCATCTTATTACTGAACAGTGCAGGATGGGCCGCACATTGTAGTATTGGGTTATCCCGGGGGTCCGGTGTTATCCCGGATGTGGGGTCACCTGTCTCGTGTCTCCTGCAGGCAGCGCACGTCCTGAGCTGATCTCACAACACGTGGACCGGATGATGGAGGAAATCAGAGAGAGATACGACTCCCTAGAGGTACGAGGGGCCGACGGCACAACCACATGAGAAAGCAAGATCAGCAACTTACCATAGAGGGAAGAATAGACACCATTAACCCCCACTGTCCTGATTAATCACAAGATAATCCTAATCGTATATATGAGCATTATACAGGAGGAGGAGGTGAGCTGTGATATCATCTATTGTGAATGGTGGATCCTGTGTTATCTACTGTATATAGAGGTGTTATCAGTCATTGTACAGGAGGAGGTGAGCTGTGATATCATCTATTGTGAATGGTGGATCCTGTATTATCTACTGTATATAGAGGTGTTATCAGTCATTGTACAGGAGAAGGAGGTGAGCTGTGATATCACCTATTGTGAATGGTGGATCCTGTGTTATCTATTGTATATAGAGGTGTTATCAGTCATTGTACAGGAGGAGGAGGTGAGCTGTGATATCACCTAATGTGAATGGTGGATCCTGTGTTATCTACTGTATATAGAGGTGTTATCAGTCATTGTACAAGAGGAGGTGAGCTGTGATATCTATTGTGAATGGTGGATCCGGTGTTATCTACTGTATATAGAGGTGTTATCAGTCATTGTACAGGAGGAGGTGAGCTGTGATATCACCTATTGTGAATGGTGGATCTTGTGTTATCTACTGTATATAGAGGTGTTATCAGTCATTGTACAGGAGGAGGAGGTGAGCTGTGATATCACCTATTGTGAATGGTGGATGCTGTGTTATCTACTGTATATAGAGGCGTTATCAGTCATTGTACAGGAGGAGGAGGTGAGCTGTGATATCACCTATTGTGAATGGTGGATCCTGTGTTATCTACTGTATATAGAGGTGTTATCAGTCATTGTACAGGAGGAGGAGGTGAGCTGTGATATCACCTATTGTGAATGGTGGATCCTGTGTTATCTACTGTATATAGAGGTGTTATCAGTCATTGTACAGGAGGAGGTGAGCTGTGATATCACCTATTGTGAATGGTGGATCCTGTGTTATCTACTGTATATAGAGGTGTTATCAGTCATTGTACAGGAGGAGGTGAGCTGTGATATCACCTATTGTGAATGGTGGATCCTGTGTTATCTACTGTATATAGAGGTGTTATCAGTCATTGTACAGGAGGAGGAGGTGAGCTGTGATATCATCTATTGTGAATGGTGGATCCTGTGTTATCTACTGTATATAGAGGTGTTATCAGTCATTTACAGGAGGAGGTGAGCTGTGATATCCCTATTGTGAATGGTGGATCCTGTTTATCTACTGTATATAGAGGTGTTATCAGTCATTGTACAGGAGGAGGAGGTGAGCTGTGATATCATCTATTGTGAATGGTGGATCCTGTGTTATCTACTGTATATAGAAGTGTTATCAGTCATTGTACAGGAGGAGGAGGTGAGCTGTGATATCACTATTGTGAATGGTGGATCCTGTATTATCTACTGTATATAGGGTGTTATCAGTCATTGTACAGAAGAGGTGAGCTGTGATATCATCTATTGTGAATGGTGGATCCTGTGTTATCTACTGTATATAGAGGTGTTATCAGTCATTTACAGGAGGAGGTGAGCTGTGATATCACCTATTGTGAATGGTGGATCCTGTGTTATCTACTGTATATAGAGGTGTTATCAGTCATTGTACAGGAGGAGGGAGCTGTGATATCACCTATTGTGAATGGTGGATCCTGTGTTATCTACTGTATATAGAGGTGTTATCAGTCATTGTACAGGAGGAGGTGAGCTGTGATATCCCTATTGTGAATGGTGGATCCTGTGTTATCTACTGTATATAGAGGTGTTATCAGTCATTGTACAGGAGGAGGTGAGCTGTGATATCATCCTATTGTGAATGGTGGATCCTGTTTTATCTACTGTATATAGAGGTGTTATCAGTCATTATACAGGAGGAGGTGAGCTGTGATATCACCTATTGTGAATGGTGGATCCTGTGTTATCTACTGTATATAGAGGTGTTATCAGTCATTGTACAGGAGGAGGAGGTGAGCTGTGATATCATCTATTGTGAATGGTGATCCTGTGTTATCTACTGTATATAGAAGTGTTATCAGTCATTGTACAGGAGGAGGAGGTGAGCTGTGATATCACTATTGTGAATGGTGGATCCTGTGTTATCTACTGTATATAGAGGTGTTATCAGTCATTGTACAGGAGGAGGTGAGCTGTGATATCATCTATTGTGAATGGTGGATCCTGTGTTATCTACTGTATATAGAGGTGTTATCAGTCATTGTACAGGAGGAGGTGAGCTGTGATATCATCTATTGTGAATGGTGGATCCTGTGTTATCTACTGTATATAGAGGTGTTATCAGTCATTGTACAGGAGGAGGAGGTGAGCTGTGATATCACCTATTGTGATGGTGGATCCTGTGTTATCTACTGTATATAGAGGTGTTATCAGTCATTGTACAGGAGGAGGAGGTGAGCTGTGATATCACCTATTGTGAATGGTGGATCCTGTGTTATCTACTGTATATAGAGGTGTTATCAGTCATTGTACAGGAGGAGGTGAGCTGTGATATCACCTATTGTGAATGGTGGATCCTGTGTTATCTACTGTATATAGAGGTGTTATCAGTCATTGTACAGGAGGAGGTGAGCTGTGATATCACCTATTGTGAATGGTGGATCCTGTGTTATCTACTGTATATAGAGGTGTTATCAGTCATTGTACAGGAGGAGGTGAGCTGTGATATCACCTATTGTGAATGGTGGATCCTGTGTTATCTACTGTATATAGAGATGTTATCAGTCATTGTACAGGAGGAGGTGAGCTGTGATATCACCTATTGTGAATGGTGGATCCTGTGTTTATCTACTGTATATAGAGGATGTTATCTAGTCATTGTACAGGAGGAGGTGAGCTGTGATATCACTATTGTGAATGGTGGATCCTGTGTTATCTACTGTATATAGAGAGTTTATCAGTCATTGTACAGGAGGAGGTGAGCTGTGACATCACTATTGTGAATGGTGGATCCTGTGTTATCTACTGTATATAGAGGTGTTATCAGTCATTGTACAGAGGAGGAGGTGAGCTGTGATATCACTATTGTGAATGGTGGATCCTGTGTTATCTACTGTATATAGAGGTGTTATCAGTCATTGTACAGGAGGAGGTGAGCTGTGATATCACCTATTGTGAATGGTGGATCCTGTGTTATCTACTGTATATAGAGGTGTTATCAGTCATTGTACAGGAGGAGGTGAGCTGTGATATCACCTATTGTGAATGGTGGATCCTGTTTATCTA
Organism: Allobates femoralis; assembly: GCA_033576535.1. Classification (NCBI taxonomy): domain Eukaryota; kingdom Metazoa; phylum Chordata; class Amphibia; order Anura; family Aromobatidae; genus Allobates; species Allobates femoralis. The sequence continues at coordinate 14,137,998 of JARQOC010000008.1, forward strand.
CTGTATATAGAGGTGTTATCAGTCATTGTACAGGAGGAGGAGGTGAGCTGTGATATCACTATTGTGAATGGTGGATCCTGTGTTATCTACTGTATATAGAGGTGTTATCAGTCATTTACAGGAGGAGGTGAGCTGTGATATCACCTATTGTGAATGGTGGATCCTGTGTTATCTACTGTATATAGAGGTGTTATAGTCATTGTACAGGAGGAGGAGGGGAGCTGTGTGACATCACTCTATTGTGAATGGTGGATCCTGTGTTATCTACTGTATATAGAGGTGTTATCAGTCATTGTACAGGAGGAGGAGGTGAGCTGTGATATCATCTATTGTGAATGGTGGATCCTGTGTTATCTACTGTATATAGAGGTGTTATCAGTCATTGTACAGGAGGAGGTGAGCTGTGATATCACCTATTGTGAATGGTGGATCCTGTGTTATCTACATGTATATAGAGGTGTTATCAGTCATTGTACAGGAGGAGGAGGTGAGCTGTGATATCATCTATTGTGAATGGTGGATCCTGTGTTATCTACTGTATATAGAGGTGTTATCAGTCATTATACAGGAGGAGGTGAGCTGTGATATCACCTATTGTGAATGGTGGATCCTGTGTTATCTACTGTATATAGAGGTGTTATCAGTCATTGTACAGGAGGAGGAGGTGAGCTGTGATATCATCTATTGTGAATGGTGGATCCTGTGTTATCTACTGTATATAGAAGTGTTATCAGTCATTGTACAGGAGGAGGAGGTGAGCTGTGATATCACCTATTGTGAATGGTGGATCCTGTATTATCTACTGTATATAGAGGTGTTATCAGTCATTGTACAAGAAGAGGTGAGCTGTGATATCATCTATTGTGAATGGTGGATCCTGTGTTATCTACTGTATATAGAGGTGTTATCAGTCATTATACAGGAGGAGGTGAGCTGTGATATCACCTATTGTGAATGGTGGATCCTGTGTTATCTACTGTATATAGAGGTGTTATCAGTCATTGTACAGGAGGAGGGGAGCTGTGACATCACCTATTGTGAATGGTGGATCCTGTGTTATCTACTGTATATAGAGGTGTTATCAGTCATTGTACAGGAGGAGGTGAGCTGTGATATCACCTATTGTGAATGGTGGATCCTGTGTTATCTACTGTATATAGAGGTGTTATCAGTCATTGTAACAGGAGAGGAGGTGAGCTGTGATATCATCTATTGTGAATGGTGGATCCTGTGTTATCTACTGTATATAGAGGTGTTATCAGTCATTATACAGGAGGAGAGGTGAGCTGTGATATCACCTATTGTGAATGGTGGATCCTGTGTTATCTACTGTATATAGAGGTGTTTATCAGTCATTGTACAGGAGGAGGAGGTGAGCTGTGATATCATCTATTGTGAATGGTCGATCCTGTGTTATCTACTGTATATAGAAGTGTTATCAGTCATTGTACAGGAGGAGGAGGTGAGCTGTGATATCACCTATTGTGAATGGTGGATCCTGTGTTATCTACTGTATATAGAGGTGTTATCAGTCATTGTACAGGAGGAGGTGAGCTGTGATATCATCTATTGTGAATGGTGGATCCTGTGTTATCTACTGTATATAGAGGTGTTATCAGTCATTGTACAGGAGGAGGAGGTGAGCTGTGATATCATCTATTGTGAATGGTGGATCCTGTGTTATCTACTGTATATAGAGGTGTTATCAGTCATTGTACAGGAGGAGGTGAGCTGTGATATCACCTATTGTGAATGGTGGATCCTGTGTTATGTACTGTATATAGAGGTGATATCAGTCATTGTACAGGAGGAGTGAGCTGTGATATCACCTATTGTGAATGGTGGATCCTGTATTATCTACTGTATATAGAGGTGTTATCAGTCATTGTACAAGAAGAGGTGAGCTGTGACATCACCTATTGTGAATGGTGGATCCTGTGTGATCTACTGTATATAGAGGTGTAATCAGTCATTGTACAGGAGGAGGTGAGCTGTGATATCACCTATTGTGAATGGTGGATCCTGTGTGATCTACTGTATATAGAGGTGTTATCAGTCATTATACAGGAGGAGGAGGTGAGCTGTGATATCACCTATTGTGAATGGTGGATCCTGTGTTATCTACTGTATATAGAGGCGTTATCAGTCATTGTACAGGAGGAGGTGAGCTGTGACATCACCTATTGTGAATGGTGGATCCTGTGTTATATACTGTATATAGAGTGTTATCAGTCATTGTACAGGAGGAGGTGAGCTGTGATATCATCTATTGTGAATGGTGGATCCTGTGTTATCTACTGTATATAGAGGTGTTATCAGTCATTGTACAGGAGGAGGAGGTGAGCTGTGATATCATCTATTGTGAATGGTGGATCCTGTGTTATCTATTGTATATAGAGGTGTTATCAGTCATTGTACAGGAGGAGGTGAGCTGTGACATCACCTATTGTGAATGGTGGATCCTGTGTGATCTACTGTATATAGAGGTGTTATCAGTCATTATACAGGAGGAGGTGAGCTGTGATATCACCTATTGTGAATGGTGGATCCTGTGTTATCTACTGTATATAGAGGTGTTATCAGTCATTGTACAGGAGGAGGAGGTGAGCTGTGATATCACCTATTGTGAATGGTGTATCCTGTGTGATCTACTGTATATAGAGGTGTTATCAGTCATTGTACAGGAGGAGGTGAGCTGTGATATCACCTATTGTGAATGGTGGATCCTGTGTTATCTACTGTATATAGAGGTGTTATCAGTCATTGTACAGGAGGAGGTGAGCTGTGATATCATCTATTGTGAATGGTGGATCCTGTGTTATCTACTCTATATAGAGGTGTTATCAGTCATTGTACAGGAGGAGGTGATCTGTGATATCATCTATTGTGAATGGTGGATCCTGTGTTATCTACTGTATATAGAGGTGTTATCAGTCATTGTACAGAAGGAGGAGGTGAGCTGTGATATCACCTATTGTGAATGGTGGATCCTGTGTTATCTACTGTATATAGAGGTGTTATCAGTCATTGTACAGGAGGAGGTGAGCTGTGATATCACCTATTGTGAATGGTGGATCCTGTGTTATCTACTGTATATAGAGGTGTTATCAATCATTGTACAGGAGGAGGAGGTGAGCTGTGATATCACCTATTGTGAATGGAGGATCCTGTGTGATCTACTGTATATAGAGGTGTTGTCAGTCATTGTACAAGAAGAGGTGAGCTGTGACATCACCTATTGTGAATGGTGGATCCTGTGTTATCTACTGTATATAGAGGTGTTATCAGTCATTGTACAGGAGGAGGAGGTGAGCTGTGATATCACCTATTGTGAATGGTGGATCCTGTGTTATCTACTGTATATAGAGGTGTTATCAGTCATTGTACAGGAGGAGGAGGTGAGCTGTGATATCATCTATTGTGAATGGTGGATCCTGTGTTATCTACTGTATATAGAGGTGTTGTTATCCCGTCTCTGATGAGACTGCTGAAAAGTTATATATGCAGAAAAGAAAGTTCAAGTCTCATACAAGATCTAATAGCGATCATTCATTTTCTTTTCTTTATTAAATTTGGGAAAGAAAATAAAAAATATATACATTTTTCATAAAAGCCTAATTAAAATAGTTTATGTCCCATGTGACACCCCTGACCTGACAGCGCGGCTCTTACAGGACGATATTGATTGTAGCTTTTGATGTGATCAGATGAAGCGTCTCCGGATCAGAGTTGGTGATAGATATTAGATATTTGGGTGATGGTGTCATTCGGTCACAGTTATGGGGTCTGCGCCTTTTACCTCCTCTTTATACCTCCCCATTAACCCTCTGTTTCCTTTCTTAGGAGATCACGACCCTGGCGGACGCTGCCATCTCTAGACTGAGGAGTCAATGTATCTGAATGGGACTTCTGCAACCAGATTTGTTGTTTTATTAAATTTTTTTTTTTGCGGGAAACAAATAAAATGAAATAAATTGATGTCAGGAAATAAAGATGATGGGCGGCTGGAGCCGGGACGTCAGTGAAGTGTCTGCCCTTTGTACCACCCTCCACGCCTCACTTGTATATTCTCTATAGCTGAACATAATCACTCGGGGGCATCACAATCAGTCATGGGATATTGGTTATATTATTACTGGAAAGGAGCAAGATGTGTAAGACTCTGGTCCCTGGCTGCAGGTCCTGCAGATGATGTCGGTCCATGGTTGCAGGATCTGTGGGTAGTGGGGTATATGGCTGCCTGTCCTGCAGGTGGTAGGTGTCTATGGTTGGTGGAGGTCCATGACTGCAGGTCCTACGGGTGATGGGGATCTACAGCAGCCAGTCCTGTGGTTGGTGGTTGTCTATAGATGCTGTTCGTACGGGCGGTGGGGTCCATGGCTGCTGGTCCTGCTAGTGGTAGTCTATGGTTGATGGTCTTGTGGGTGGTGGGGTTAATGGCTGCTGGTCCTGCAGGCGATGGAGGTCCATGGCTGACAGTGTAGAGCCCTGGACCCTCCTACCTGCTGCAATATCATGACACCACACCGAGGTGCAGCAGGTAAGAGGTTCACAGCGCTCTGTGTTGGCGGCTACAGCTACCAACTGCAGGTCCTGGTTCTTACAAATGCTGTTGGTCACCTTTAGTTATTGCTTTACGATCTGATTAAGTGTTGTGACCTCTTAGCTGGTTTGGGCACCGCAGGGAACTGTACGTGATGCCGTGTAAGGCCCCTTTCACATTAGAGTTTTTCGCTGATTGCAGCAGATCCGGCAGATATACTGAATCTGCCACCTAATGGCTGCAGCAGGCACCGCATTTTTTTTCACGGCCGCAACTGCTCATCACTTCACCGAAACTGCCCTGACCAAAATTATGACTCACTCACGGCCAAAGCTAACACAGTTCTCCGTCCTCCTCCTCCTTTTAGACCTGTCCTCTGCATTCGACAGTCGACCACTGCCTCTTACTACAGATCCTCTCTTCCATTGTATCACTGACCTTGTCCTCTCCTGATCTCCTCATACCTTTCCAACCGCACAATTAGTGTCTTCCACTCCCACACAACCTCCTCACCCCATCTCTCTCTGTTGGGGTTCCTCAAGGCTCTGTCCTGGGGCCCCTCCTTTTTTCAATCTATACCCTTGATATAGGACAACTCATAAAGTCCAATATCTGTCACCCCATATATCTCTGAACTAATCTCCCGATATCATCCAACCCGTAATCTTCAATGTTCCCAACACCTCCTCCTCACTTGTACGTTGTTCATCTAACCACCTGCAAGACTTCGCCCGAGCATCCCCCATCCTCTGGAATTCTGCACCCCAAAATGTCCGACTGTCCCCCACACTCGGAACCTGAAGACTCATCTCTTCAGAACAGCCTGCAATGACCACGGTGCCACCTCACCACCACTGACCTGTGCTCCACCACCACTGGACCCGCGGTGCTCCACCACCACCATAGCAGACCCAACCTACTGTCTCTCTCCCCACTGTCCTGTAGAATGTAAGCCAGCAAGGGCAGGGTCCTCCTCCCTCTCTGTATCAGTCTGTCACTGTTAGGCGGCCGTCACACGCTACGATATCTTGAAAGATATCGCTTGAACGCGCCAGATTAAACATCGCTTGGACGATGTCTGTGCGTGTGACGGCAGGATACGACGAGCGAGATCTGATCAAATCGCAAAATCGAGATCTGAGCTCCGGAGCTCAGATCTAGCGATGAACGATGTCACGATCTGCTTCATTGTGTGTATGACACCACGATGACGATCTCCCAGCGCAGAGCCTATGCTGGGAGATGGTAACTATGGTACACGTCGGGTTACTAAGCGAGCGCGGCCCTAGTAACCCGATGTGTACCATAGTTACGAGCGATCGCGGCTCCACATCGCTGGTGAGTGTCTGTGTGACATCTCACCAGCGATGTGAGCGATATTGTAAGCGATCGTGCGTGCACGTGATCGCTTACAATATCGTTCAAGCTATCGTAGCGTGTGACGGCCGCCTTAGTTTGTTCATTGTATTTATAACTTATTTGTATGTAACCCTGTCTCATGTACAGACCATGGAATCAATGGTGCTCTAAGTAACAAGACAACCACCGATCTGTATAATGCAAAAAAAAAAACCCACCTTATATTATACTCACTTAGAGGAAGGTCTGGTCCGATGGATGTCGCAGGTCTTGGTCCGGTCTGATGGATGTCGCAAGTCTCAATCCGGTCTGAAGGTCGCAGGTCTCGGCTTGGTCCAACGGGAGTCGCAGGTCTCAATCTGGTCTGATGGGGGTTGCAGGTGTCGGTCCAGCACCTCCTTTCTTCTTGTAATCGCTGTTCTCCTTGTGGGTGACGTGTCCAATGTTATCCACTCTCTGGCCTTCATTGTATACTTTTCTCTACTCTTCCTAGTGCACAGCAGTGCTGTAACGCTCAGAGTCAGTGTATTGCGCATACGTTCTTTGACCTTTCCCTACACATTATAGCACCGTGCTCTGTGCTCAGCAAAGAGAGAGGTGTGCATGCGCAGGATGGCAATGGAGGACACTGTCTTCCTCCTTTATGTCTGCAACACGTCTTACATCACCCGCACACAGTCTCTTCCATTGCTTTCCTGCGCATGCACATGTCTGTCTCTGCTGAGGAGAGCACAGTACTGTAAAGAGCAGGCAAAGGTCAAAGAAGTATGCGCAATACACTAGGGGTTCTATGTCCTTTGCCTGCTCATTACAGCAGGTAAAAGAACATAATGTAGGCCAGGGAGTGGATGACGTAGGATGCATCACCCACATGAAATAGAGTAGTGTGGAGATCAGAAGAAAAAGATGTCGGACTGAGACCTGCGCACCTCCACCAGACCGAACCGAGACATGCGACGCCCCCATCAGACCAGACCGCCCTCCAGGTAACTAAAAGTATGTTTTGTTTTTTTAACATTATACAGATCAGCATGAGGACATACAGTGCCTACAAGTAGTATTCAGCCCCCTGCAGATTTAGCTGGTTGACACATGCGGAATTAACTTGGCATTGTGACATTTGGGCTGTAGATCAGCCTGGAAGTGGGAAATGCACTGCAGCCAAAAAGATTTTTTTTTTTTTTTTTTAAAGCGTTAAAAGTGAATTCAGAGGTCATTTATTATTCAACCCCTCAAACCACCAGCATTCTGTTTGGTCCCCCTAAAGTATTAAGAAGTAGTTCAGGCACAAAGACAATGAGCTTCACATGTGTGGATTAATTATCTCTTTTGCCAGCCTTTTCTGACTATTTAAGACACCTCCCCAAACTTGTGAACAGCACTCATACATGGTCAACATGGGAAAGACAAAGGAGCATTCCAAGGCATCAGAGACAAGATCGTGGAGGGTCACAAGGCTGGCAAGGGGTACAAAACCCTTTCCAAGGAGTTGGGCCTACCTGTCTCCACTGTTGGGAGCATCATCCGGAAGTGGAAGGCTTATGGAACTACTGTTAGCCTTCCACGGCCTGGACAGCCTTTGAAAGTTTCCTCCCGTGCCGAGGCCAGGCTTGTCCGAAGAGTCAAGGCTAACCCAAGGACAACAAGGAAGGAGCTCCGGGAAGATCTCATGGCAGTGGGGACATTGGTTTCAGTCAATACCATAAGTAACGTACTCCACCGCAATGGTCTGCATTCCAGACGAGCCTGTAAGGTACCTTTACTTTCAAAGCGTCATGTCAAGGCTCGTCTACAGTTTGCTCATGATCACTTGGAGGACTCTGAGACAGACTGGTTCAAGGTTCTATGGTCTGATGAGACCAAGATGGAGATCTTTGGTGCCAACCACACACGTGACGTTTGGAGACTGGATGGCACTGCATACGACCCCAAGAATACCATCCCTACAGTCAAGCATGGTGGTGGCAGCATCATGCTGTGGGGCTGTTTCTCAGCCAAGGGGCCTGGCCATCTGGTCCGCATCCATGGGAAGATGGATAGCACGGCCTACCTGGAGATTTTGGCCAAGAACCTCCGCTCCTCCATCAAGGATCTTAAGATGGGTTTCATCTTCCAACAAGACAACGACCCAAAGCACACAGCCAAGAAAACCAAGGCCTGGTTCAAGAGGGAAAAAATCAAGGTGTTGGAGTGGCCTAGTCAGTCTCCTGACCTTAACCCAATTGAAAACTTGTGGAAGGAGCTCAAGATTAAAGTCCACATGAGACACCCAAAGAACCTAGATAACTTGGAGAAGATCTGCATGGAGGAGTGGGCCAAGATAACTCCAGAGACCTGTGCGGCCTGATCAGGTCTTATAAAAGACGATTATTAGCTGTAATTGCAAACAAGGGTTATTCCACAAAATATTAAACCTAGGGATTGAATAATAATTGACCCACACTTTTATGTTTAAAATTTATTAAAATTCAACTGAGCAACATAACTTTTTGGTGTGTAAGATTTATGCTTCTGTTAATAAATCCTACTCTCGTTTGCAGTTTGAAGGCTCTAACTTATTGGCATCTTATCAAACCACCTAAATCTGCAGGGGGTTGAATACTACTTGTAGGCCTGTATATACAGTATTCTAGTATGTTCTATATATTCCGTCCTGATGGTGGCTGCAGCTTGTATGCGAAAAACCTGCTGACAGGGTCACTTTAAAGTGAGCAGAGTCAGAACACCCTTATGACTTAAAAAATTAATAAAAATCAAAGTTGGAAAAAAAGATTACATAGCACACCATATGCTTCAAAGGATGAAGCAAAACCCACAGGTACCACGTCAGTTCTCACCTAGGTAAGCAGGGTGCGCCTGTTTCTATATCTTATTTAATTTCCCCTATAGCTGATGTCCAGACCCCATCGTCATCATCCTCTTCCTCCTCCTCATCGAGCTCAACGCCGCTGCTAGATCGGATTAGATGATGGAGACATGAAACCTTCAAATGGAAAAACCTTTACCATTTTGTGTATATACAGATTTACATAAGATGCTTTTTTGATCCGCGTCATTCAGGTTCATGAAAAATCATTAATAAAGTCCCTTTTTATTTTTTCAGTCCTTTTCTTGCTCCTCCACAGATCTGATGAGCAGATTAGAGCGTGAAGGCGCAGGGCTCGTCTGTCGTCATCACAGCACCGTCCTGTCCAGATCAGGAGGATGACGTGCGGCTGTTCGTGGCTCTTTCTTCGCTTGCCCGTATTTTGCTTTGATGGCGGCTTCCCAGTTCTTCTTCTCCATGGTGTATAACCTCATGGCGGCCTGCGCATCCTGAATCTACACCACAACAGAAGGGTTAAATAACATTATATCATCCCCCCAAACCACCGCAGAGAGCGGATAAGACGTTATTCGGGGTGATCTACGTATGAAGGCGTCTGTAGAGCATAGAAAGTGTCTGAAAACAATAACGGGATTTGGGCAACTTATTCCCACAGGCACACGACCGCTGAAGCCCCCGGGCGCAGGCCACAGGCATTAAGTAATCACCAGAATTGGGATCGGATGGTCTTATAACGGGTGGGGACAGGTAGAATTGGGTATAAGATGGCGACCAGGACCAGTATACGATGCCCGTGTGCTCCGGTGATGTGGACTGGACTCGGTACTCACCGAGCAGTGTTCTCCTGTCTGTACTTTAACATTTAGGATCTTCTCACACAGCAGCTTCAGGGACGGACGCGAGGCCTAAAGAGAGACAACATGGGACGGAGGGGTCAGTGCATGATCAATCACGAGGTTTACCAAATCAATGAGCTACAATGACAGCAGATGTGCGTTTTTTGGCATTTTATCAGCGATTCCCCAGAGGCCGTGAAACCCGAGCTACAATCCCATCTCACCATGAACTCGCTGCTTCACCCTTGGCGATTTTCTGTAACACTTATTTTTCGGTCACTATAGACATATAAGGTTGCTTTCACACAGCGTTTTTGTGCTGTCCCAGGGGATCAGACTTTTTGCAGCACCCCTCGGACAGCAAAGGATCCAAACTGATGCCTGCAATCGGATGCCAAATAGGCATCCGATTCCGATATTTTGCAGGATCAGTTTGGATCCTCTACCTACTCCTCCTGTCAACTTGACCCCCTCCTCTCTCCCTCCTGTCACCTCGCTCCCCCTCCTCTCTCTCTGCTCCTCTTGTCCCTCTTTGTCCCCCCTTTTGCCTCCTCTCTTCTCCCCTCCTTTGTCCCCTCCTTCGCCCCCTCTGTCCCCCTTTTCCAGACCTTAAAAAATAAAAAAAATCTTTATTCTCACCTATCCACGACTCTCGAGGCGCTTCCAGCTATCATCTTCTGATCCACAGGACCTGGCGTGATGTCTCAGTCACATGACCGGTTACTGCGGTCCTAGAAGCATTGAGCGCTGGAGGCATCGGTGGATCGCGGGACAGGTGAGAATAAAGGTTTTTTTTATTTTTAACCCCTTTTTTCCCACTAAATGTCACTTCGGCAATGTATGAATATATATTGCAGAAGTGATATTAGATGGCACAGAGCGATGTTAGTGTACTGAGCATGCTCAGTACACTAAAATCCCGGGGGGGGGGGGGGGGCCCCCCCCCCCCGGGGGGGAATGATCAGCTGTTTCCTCGGACCCGCGCTCCATTTTTCCCCCCTGTTATTTGGCGCGGATCAGGGCGGGTCCAATTTGGGGCCGATTTTAAACCCAAAATTTTGCCCAAAATTGCAGCAGTCTGCGATCTTGGGGGACGCTAAAAATCGGACAGAACGGGTTTCCCACAAAAAAATTTGGGGTCATCATCTGACCCCCCGCTGTCATCACAGTGACAGGAGTCATCAACTGACCCCTTTGGGGGTCATATCCACCCATCGGGGCCCTATAAAATGCGTTTGGGGAAAAGGGGGGGGGGGGGGGGGGACCAGAGGGGGCAGGGAATAGCA